>CABFOV010001800.1:0-13330 GCA_902141375.1 Timema poppense | reverse complement strand
GCTATTATTTCTATCTCCTGAAAATATTCATCAAATTATTTTAGTTTAAGACTTTTTTTTTAGAGAAATTACACACACGTAAATACAGGTTGTTAAAAAAAGTGGTTCAGAAATTATGGATCTTGTTGTATACATTAACATGAGTAGAATGATTTTAATGATGTTACATGACCTCTACTTGTGTCGATACGTAGGGAAACTCCAATAATAATCAGAATAAGAATAAAGGTATCTTAGAAATTATAGGACCCCAAACCTACTCACATAGAGGAAAAGGCAATTTTGTATTTTAGTAATAAAAAATAAATGGTATGTTGAACCACACAGACTTTATATCACTTTTATCTTGAAAAAGACATTTACTAAAAACTCGTTAGGATTTGTGCAATGAAATAATATACATTGTTACTTATTCTATGCAGGGGTGGCTTAAGGGCTGTGCGAACCAGGCGGCTGCCCGGGGCGCCAAACAGAGCTAGACATGACCTAACGTAGTCTGGGTGGGATATTAAAATAGTCCCCAAACTTAACAACTTCAACCCTAATGTGACCTGGGCATGAAATGAAAATAATCCCCAAACCTAACAACTTCAAACCTAATGTAGCCTAAGCGTGATATGAAAATAGTCCCCAAAGCTCCAAACCTCCTAACATAACCTGGGTGTGATTAAAATAATCCCCAAACCTAACATATACAGGGCATGATAGTGGAGTTGCTAAGCTTAACAAACATTCAATTTTTGATACTAACATGAAATTTTACACAGTATAATTTCGTGATGAATAAAATAGAATCTAGTGCCACTCTTAAAAAATTATTTTACATTCTCCAGCTTGAAATAATGGCCCCTTAAAACTTTTTTTTTTGCAATTATAACGTAATCCATTCATAATGTCAAAGTGTTTGTTAAACTTCTAATAAAAATAGAGGATGAAATATTCTACAAAACAGGTTATTATAGTTTTATTTGTAAAAATTAACCGTTTTTGTACAATTTCAAAGTGAAACGTTTAGTATATGTTTAACAGTTGTGGAGTTTCCCCTTCTATTATTTTCCTATCATGCCCAGGCTATCTTAGGTTTGGAGTTAATAGGTTTGGGGATTATTTTTATATTTTCCGAGAGTACAATCGCCATGAGAAATGTGGTAGCTGGCAGCTAGCAGAAGATTTAAGAACTGCCAAAATAAAAGTAAAATTAAAAATAAAATTGTTTTTGTGAAAGTTTTGACTTCCAAAAGTGACAATAAATCAACGTATTATGTTCATTGCAGAAAATATGGTTTGGCAAATTGATACATGAGATTTGATCTGCTAACTTTTGCTAGCTGTTAGTTACCTTCACTCCTATGGTGAGTGGACTATATTAGCCACCAGTTATGTAGAGAGGCGCCAAAAAGCAATACCGCCCGGGCGCGAAATTTACCTCGAGTTGTCCCTGACTCTATGGCATCAGGAACTAGGAACAATGTTACAGAGAAATTGAGAAAAGAGAAACATCTTTGTCAACCAAAGAGCATAAGAATCAAATTCATTTTCAAAAATCTGTATTTAAAAACAGTGGTGTAGTCGTAAATTTACCAGTGCCAGAATGCAAGGTTTAAGTAAATTCATTTTCAAAAATCTGTATTTAAAAACAGTGGTGTAGTCGTAAATTTACCAGTGCCAGAATGCAAGGTTGAAGCAATCCCAAAGTTAAAGTGGGGTTTTGGGACCCCCAACCGCCATGAGCGAGAGGCTTGCACAAACATGAGTGCCTCTAGAAACTATTTGGAACATATTTTAATGATTACTAAGGCAGAAACTTACTTAATGCACTTCCCCTAAAATTCCAGGAATTTGCATAGAGCACTGTAAATTTCATCAGAATTTATTGAATAGTATGAAAAAAGTTTTAGCATAGTATTGATATAAAATCAATTAGTTAACTTGGAATCGCAAAGTATAAAACTTAACTAAAAAAAAATTGAATAATTTTCCACAAAAAGCAGTGCCAGAACGGCGTTCCCCCGTGTTCCCGCTCCACTACACCCCTGATTAAAAAGTGTGTGTGTGTGTATGTATATATTTGTTTATAGCTCAAAACTTATTGGTTTTATATAAAAAAAAAGATTTTTACATTTAATAGTACTACAACTTTAAAATGACAAGTTATTACGAGTCTCAAATCGTTGTGGAGAAATGATGAAAATTTGAAAATCTCCCCTATGTAAAGTACCCTCAAAGTCATGTTCATGAGAAAATTAAAATGTCCATCTTGTTTATAATGAGACAGTGTTTAGATATCAAATGTAATCAAAATCATTAAAGTAAATTTCGAGAAAATAGATTTATTCTCTTTTTGCTTTTCAATAAACTAGCCTTAAAATTAGGGTTAGATATCTAATTCCAAAAACGGGGGGCCGTTATGTAAACAAACCCCAGGTACAAAGTTTTAACCCAAACAGTAAAATGGTTTTGGTTCTTGCCCAAACCAAGGTACAAACAGTCAGACAGCATTGTGGAAACAACTTTTTTTTGTTTCAAGGGGCTATGAAACGTCAACATCTATCAAAATCTCAATTTTAAATTTTTGAAGATCACAATATTTTAACTCCAAGGTGTTGAGACAAAGTAAATATTAGTTTACAAAGTTAAGTTACCCACAGCTGTTGGTTTGATCGCCATTGACGTGGAGGTCAAGGTTCGAATCTCATCTGTGTGAACTATAGATGGTTTTCCCGTTAAATGTGTGTTATATATATATATATATATATATACACCTTTAACAGTTTTCTACAAGTGATTTATCACCCTGGTTTTCCCCATTATTGCTCCATGCAAATGCCGGTTCACTTCCTCTTAGCTACCTTTCTCATCTCTACCCAATTAGATTAAGCCGTTAATAACCTGTGTTCTGAACATAGCAATAAAAAAGAAAAGACTTGGTTTTGGATGGGTTATAATCATATTATAATAATAAATTAAGGATTTTAAATGGAAACGTGGTTTAGCGAGCTTTATTTAACTCTGATTTTTTTTTAGATCATAGAATACAATGTTCTTGTTAGTATGGTGTTCGAAAAAAGTTAACAGTAGGGCCTATTTGTAAAGTGAAGTAGGCGTACAGTACGTAAATTATATTTAATTGAAATAAAGTTTAATAAATGGCAATTTTTCGCCAACTTTGGCCATCTTTTTCTAACTCATTAATTTTTTAAAGATAGTTTCAATTTTTTTTATTAGGCTATCACCTAGAACAAAGTGTGGTTTTCACTTTGGTTTTTCTAACTTCTGTACAAACAAATTGTGGTTCACTTATTTTAATTCCAACCTCCTCATACCATGTATTTAAATAATTAGCTCAAGTCGTGACCGTAAAAACTATGCCACTGAAAACAACAAAAAGAAATGGCTATATTTTTTTAAATATATGGAAGAAAATATATTTTTATATATTCCTACAGTAATAGATAAACTAAATAAAAATGTCACAATTTACTCTAAATAATGATTTCCTAAGGTAATTCAGAAAAATAATACTTTGACAGGAATTCTAGCCCTTGTCCTTTGACCTTGGAGGTCATTATATAAAACCCCGAGATTGCGGCTCAAAACCCGGCATCACTCTGTAGAGTGTGCTGTCACACTCTATGTATCATGAGCACTGTTAAACTGTGAGCCCGCCGTGTGTTGCGCTAGAGGGCAGGTCACGCGGTCTTCCTCTCTAGCTTCCACACGGGTGGGACGTCAGTTCAACCCAATAGAGTTCAACCAAGTTAGTTAACTCAGTTCAGTCAGCTCAGCTCGAATCAATGATCCACTAGCATTCACTTTTGCACAACTAACCTTTAAACAGTTGTGCTGTGATTCACATTGTACTGCCATTTACTCTTGGACAAATGAAGTTTAAACAGATGTGCCCTAACTCACGATGTACCGTTTGTTATTCAATTTTGGACAAGTCAGTTTTCAAATGTTATTAAACAATTTAAAACATCTACATTAAAATAAATACTATGAACAAAAAAATATATCTCTGGTTTTGAATATGTCTCAAGTTACATTCACCAATAAATAATAACTTCAAGTAAACTTCGAGTGAATTTAGAAATGAAGCCACAGTGGAAGTTAAAAAGGAGGTTTAGTGTAAGTTAATGGGAAGTTATAACTTAAAGAGAAGTTACTTAAAGAATTTACAACTCCTCGGAGAGAATAACGCTGATAGATTGTCTTTTGTTGAGTAGCAAGCAACAAAGTTGAAAGGATTAAGAAGGGGGAGCGGGATTTGCCTGTGGAATGTAAGGACACTCTGAAAGAGGGGTGAAATAGAGGGGGTGAGAGGGGTTGGTGTGGTGACTGCCATAACTACAGCAGTGCCCCTCTGGTGAGGTGATAATACATGGAACTACTTAGAAGAGAGATTTGCAAAACCTCGAGATGTCCATCCAAATCTTAATTAGTCAATTTATTCTATTTTATGTTTATTCCATGGACTTTTTAACAGTTTTCCTTTTTTTCATGTTTGCACACAAAACCATTGTTTAATTAGGCTAGTATTTTGTTTTATAAAATTTGTATTAAAAGCTAAGTTACTTAGTCGGATATTAAAAAAGCTAAGTTTGAAAATGTGCAATATTTTCCCCCAACCTGTGAAATATTTTATCCTCCAAGTAGGGTAAAATGGTGTAAGTGAATAAATTTGTTTTTAATCACCGTAAAGTGGGGCTACTTTGACACAATATTTTGGTTATTTTCATGTAAAACAAAAGGTATTGTTAAGAATCTAACAATTTTTGTTTTATTTGTACAGGGCACACACCAGATGTGCATGTTTGATTTATTTTTAGTCTCATGGGCAGAGCCCTGTGTTTGTGGAGTTCGCAATAATTCGCGAATGTTAGATATGGCATTTTTTCTTTCAGATGTTCACACTTCAGGTTACCCTGATTGCAAATATATGCTCAGAATTGTCGCGATAATTCGCGAAATCGGCGTTTTAGCGCGATATTCGCGATTTTAAATGATGTCCGCGATAATCGCGATTTAGTCGCGATTTTCGGCATTCGCGCTAATATTTTGGGATATTGAAAAATAAAAATTGAAAGTTTTGATGGAAGAGAGTGATGGCATCGAAAGTTTAAAAATTGAGAATGTGCTGCTAGGGCTGAAGACAGACAGTATGTTCAGTGACTTCGCAACAAAGTGTTTGCAAGCGTTGTGGCTGCCGATTTCAAATGCAGATTCAGAACGATATTTTTCTAGGTATAGTTTAGTAGTAACAGACCGCAGAACCACAATGAAAGTGGATAACATTGTTACCAGCTGCATGTTGCAGTTTGGTGATGTTGAGTAGTTATTTTGTATTTTTCTAGCCTAAATTGAGATTTAAAAATATAGTCACAATTTTTGTGAAGTAACAAGATGATTTTTGTGTAATATTTTGTCTTTGTGACTTGTACATACTTTTCCCGGACCAGCTGCCGCTAAATCTTACTTTTTTAATAAGTTGACAGCACATTTTTTGTGGTTTTTTACCGTTTTGTCCAAACAAAATGTAATTTTTGGTTTTCACTTCAATATGTTTAGTTTACCTGTTTCAAACATTGTCCCGGAAGTCTAGTTTTAACCCAACAAAGTCACCTTTATCACGAAAGTTTGGTAAAAACCACTTTAACGCTTTTGTCTTAATTCGATAATTTCGTCGCAAAAATAGGATTTTTGTAATTCACCGCTTATTCACCGCTTTTGTGAAACTTAAAAACGAAATTGGGCTCTTTTATTCACCATAAAAGCAGGGCTCTGCTCATGGGTTTAAAAAAAAAGTGCATGTTCATTGGGGCTACTATGATACACTTATTTAAAACCAGTAAAAACCTAAGTAGCAGGATGAATAAGGACAACTTTGACACATTCAATACAAAGGTGGGGCTATTATGAACACATTGGAATAAAAATATTTTGAGTTAAATTATTTTCAGTGAAGGTTACTGTCATTTTTCTCCGCTAACGTCTAAAAACTGACATTGACCTTTGAAAAAAATAATTTATCAGTAGAAAATAGGTTTAGATATGCAATATATTGCTTTTTTAGTAGTAAAAGAGCTGTATTACAATGAAAAAAATATCTGAAAATCTAAGTGATACATAAAAAATTCATTCTTTCANTTTTTTTTTTTTTTTTATTATTCAAATGAACCACTAGGGATTACTGAATATTATTCACTGAAATCTTTATAGTGCCGGGTGCCGAGCTTACGCCTATATTTGTTCACCATGTTCAAATACACTAAAACACTCAGTGAAACAGTACTAATCTTTTCATAACGCCACTATTACACTTCAATGTTAATTTCTGCAACAGTGAAAAGAACAAAATAACAATACCTCCCACAAATATATATTTTTTCCAATAAAGTGTGTGTTCATAGTAGCCACACTTTTGTGAAAAATTACCACTTTGTAAACTTGTGGTGAAATTGTTTATTTTTACTTAGTTAAAAAAGGAAACAATATACCAAAATAATGCTAATAAACCAGGCTACAAGATGTAATATTTAAAATTACGATACATCTTGTGGTATGACCTGGGCACATAAAAGTTGAGCCTGAAATTTGTTTGCAATTTTTTGGCAATGGAGAAAAAAAATTGTTTGCTAAACCATTCATAATATAAGTGTATATTCTGAAAGCTAATGAAATTCTGCATCTAACGATAATAAATATAAGGCAATCACTGCTAAGTTCTGGGAGTAGTCGCATTTTTAATCTTTTTCCCTTTCGTGTGTCAAAGTTGTACCACCGTGTCAAACTAGCCCCACTTTACGGTACCTGTATTTTACATGGGATGAAACAATGTAAAAGTTTTAATTGATTGGTATTTTATAGATAATATAGATGACAATAATTACTATGAATTGGATCTTTATATGGAGTACAGTAGGCCTATATGATTTATAACAAATTTCCATTAGGTGTGCCAAATTCCCCCACTTTCCTCTACAACCAACCAGGATTTGAACTTCGATCTCCCCATTAGTAAGGGAAACAATTTAATGATCACTGGGAAAATGGCATTCAATATATGGGTCAAAACACCACACAGAATATCATGGGTCAACACACAAGTTAGTCAATACGTTCCACTTTAAGTGGTTTTAGCGAGTTTTGTTTTAATTGTATATTTATTAAAATATTACTAAACTTAATCAATCTTGGTACTAATCATTTCAATCTTTATTTATTTTTATCAGCGCGTCTTAATACCCGTTCGGGCTAAACGTTAATTCACTCTCTTTAATTGTGTGGTTATAATTAGAAAAACAGACCCTGTATAGTAAAACGAAAATTTCTATACATGCTAAGTTTCTTCAGCTATCCCCATTTGTTTAATTCAGAGAATATTGACAGAGGAGCAAAACACACATATTGATGTATTTCAGTGAGGGTGTGGGGGAGGAAAACAAATTCAGAAGGATTAATTTATTTTAGGGATGGATGGTGTGGGGGAGCAACTCTATTCAAGTGAGAGCAATACGCCTCTGCTCCTTCTAGTTCCAACATCACTGGCTTAATAGCCGAATTGTATCATTTTTTTTACTTTGAGCAAATTCAAATACTTTAATTCAAATTCCAACGTCACTAGCTTCTTGTCCAAGAAAAATGTTTTACTTAGAGCAACGCCCCCCTACATTTAGTTCATACTGACTTTTTGTCCAAAGAATCATTTTACTTATTTAAAAAAACTTACCAAGTAGTAGTAGTTTAACTACCCTTGCTGCTCTTTCACCATCAGCTCGTAAATTTTTGTCTATATTCTTAGAACGCTCTGCAGCTTCTTTCTCCACAGCCGTACTAACAGTACACCCCATTATATGTATTTATATACTAGGCACTTGTTGCTACACTAAGATGCCACCCTGTGAGGGAAAAAAAACAATTTTACAACGTAAGTTAATTAGAAAAAATAGTTTAACTTTACACTATCATAATAGTTAAACAAGTCGTTATAGAAATAGCACATTCAATAAAAGTGAAATACCTTTATAATACTACAATAAAACCAATAAAATGAAGGCAAAGTCGAACATCCTGAAAATGTATTGGTATTAGTCACTGTCTTGCGTCTTTTGAAGATTTACAGGTTAACCAACCAAATAAATTTTCTATAATATTACAAACATACAGGATGAGCATTGATTTACTAATAGCTATTCGGAATGAAAGCGAATCACACAAGAGAGAAAGATGTTAGGGTGAGAGAGAACACAATATAATGTATGATTAAAACAGGTTAAACAATAAGAAACATAAAGACCATAAGATTCTACTCTAACGTGTGACATAAAAAGTTCGAGGTTTGGTACACAATGAGATCAGACAAAATTGTGATTTTCATCTAAAAAAAAGAAATTTTTGGCTTAAAAAAATTCGAAAACGTGACTTATTCTGAGTTTTTTTCATGCATTACGCCAAACTAGTAGTGAGTGAATTGCACACATTGCACACTTCAAAATAAAAATAAAACAGCTTAGAATGAAAAAAAGTGTTTAAGGTTTTAGTTGAGCAATTTTCCTATTTATTAAAAATGGCCTATCCTTTTTGTTCTATTAGCTAAGGTATTTAAAAAGACTTCACTTGTTTTCTTTTTTCATTACAGAAACAGAATAAATATCGTGCTCTTGTACTACCAAGGTCTATCATTTGCTCTTTCTCTCCTCCCTTGTTTATACCCTCAGGCCAAGTATCTGTGACCTCAGTGCCTTTCTCTTCGTGATCATTCGGCTTAACACCGATGGCACATGACCAACTATCCCTTTCGAGTCACCTCAGCCATTAGCCGAGTCCCCCCAAATCATCTAAAAGGGTGTATAAAGAGAGTGACAAGCTACCACACATGTGACATGACTTTCACGAAATGCAACAATCTGTATTTAAGCACAGTAAATAACATGGTGTGACCAATTGGTTAGTACATGTTATAATTAGCTCTTGTATCCCCCTTCAAGGGGTACTAAAGCATACTATTCTACGTCTACGTATCATACATGTTATCCGTTATCCATCATTACGTTGAACGACTACCTCCAGTGGTGGATTCAGGGTAGGGGCACTTGAGCACGTGCCCCCTGTCGTTTTCCAGAAAATACACACAAATTATTTAAATTCCCTTTTGCTACAAATAAAATTAAAAATCGTCTTTTAGCTATATTTCAATTGGGGCTTAGCTATTTTCAACTGACTTAAATTTGTCATATTGATACTGACGTGATCGAATATCGAAGATGCACACAATTTGGTCGTGCCTCGTGTGTTCTGTTTATTAAAGGAATTTAGAGTTTGGCTGTGACCGTAAGCCTGTGTCCACGAATCATATTATGTTAGAGTGGCACATTGTTACATCGCAACTCTGTGTATCATTTTGCAGAGATATTGGTTATGTTAGTTTTACTCAGAAAATAGTTGATGACGAACATGATAGTGTACTGAATAATCCGTTTGGTAAAATTGTGGAGTGTAAATGGAAAAGGTTGAAAGTGCCATAAAAGTGAAAATCTATTTTTCTATTGAAATGTGTAGTATGTTCCATCGCCAATAACGTGTGGTAAGCTGAATGTGCCCTAGGAACCAAATATAGTTCCTACAGCCACTGATAGATTTCGCAATCGCTGTAAAAGCTTGTTGTAGTTTTGTGGACAGCGATGAATGTGCCAGCCAGCATCAGCTGTGAGGTAAACACGTTTCCTTTGTTTGTTCAGTCTAAGATCTAAGTTATGTGCGTCAGCAGTGCACTCACTGTGTAGTCGGTTATATTACTCATTGTGTTAGTATTTCTATGTTGTATTTTATGATATAAATTTGAAGATATGTCTGAGGACCATCACGAAACAAATAAAGCCATATTAAATAAAAAGAAAATTGCTAGGCAAGAAGGAAAACCATACACAACCACCAGTGGAAAGCGAGTTTCAGGAAAGGTTCCACCACCAAGAAACGTGAATTGCAAATGTTAATTTTCTGGTAAAAATATTTAACCTGAACATAAAGAATAACTTTTTATGGAACTGTATAAACTGTCAGCAGACCGGCAAAGTACCTATTTGTTGAATCGGTTTCAAATAGTGAACATTGGCAGGAGGTGACATGGCACGTATGAAGATGCTAAAGAAAGTTGGCGGCAAGTTAAAATAAATTACATCGTACCCGATGGACAAGGTAAGAATGTTTCGATTTGCAGTAAGACATTTAAAGAGATATCTTGCACCACACCAAAAAAAATATAAACATTGTAAGAGAAGAAGAAATTGGATGTCTTGTTTATGAAGATGGAAGAGGTAAGAGTCCTAGCTCCAACTAGCATAAAAAGAAGTTCACAGAAATAGTGTTAGAGCTCATATAAACGCTTTCCCCCATCATGAAAGCCATTATGGAAGAAAAATGATGTTCTAGGGAATACCTAAGTCCAGATTTGAACGTTCATCGCATGTATAGTGCATTCAAAAATATGTATCCTAAATCTTAATAGCACTGTTTTATATCAATATTATAGTCAGGTTTTTGCCAAAAACTTTCCAAAATTAAAACTTGCTTCTCCAGTCATTGACTCGTGTCAAAAGTGTCACAAATAAAATATACAATTATCAGCTGCATCCAGAGAAAAAGAGAAAACTGAAGCAAAATTCAATTTAAAGTTTCATCAAAGAAAGGCTGAAAAAGCTCAAAGTATCATGAAGTTGGATTTTATTGGCTCTCAACTTCCAGCAAGCAAGACAACATCCGTCCGTATGGACTTACAGCAAGTTATGTTTGTTCCGATGTTGATTATTCCTGTCAGTTATCAACGTATAATTTGTGCATTCACCTTGCAGATGACAGTACTAGCTACATGTGTATGTGGCATAAGGGAATTGCAGGGCGGGAAGGAAACCAAATTGCGTCATGTTTCTTTAAGGACTCATAACCAATAAAAAGCTCATTGTTTGGTGCAACAACTGCGCTGCATAAAATAAGAATAGGATGTTAATAATTGCCATTATTTATTTGGTTTCAAAGGGAGTGTTTAAGTCTGTTGAGCTTAAGTATTCTGTCAGTGGTCAAAGCTTTATGACATGTGACCGTGACTTTGGCATCATTGAAAAACGCCGAAGTAAGTGTCAAGTTATGGTTCCTAAAGAACTGAAATATGTGGTAGAATCAGCAAGAGTGAAAAACCCTTTAAAATTAGTTTCTATGGAACAAAGTGACTTCATTGATTTTTCTTCTGTGGCCAATGAATCCATTGACACAAGCAAACTGAAAATCAGCAAGGCATCTCACATCAGGATCTCTTCATCAAAGCCACATTTGATACAAATTTTGGCCTCAATCCCGAATGGGTACGAGTTAATGTATTGAGAAAAAAATAAACAACTACAGCTACTTCTTGAAGAAAACCACCTCCCTCGTGTCAGGTATGTAAAAAAGATAAGTTCTGAGAAAATAAAATATATCAGAGACATGTATGAGTCCCTTAAACCTTCATATAAGTCATTCTACGAAGATATTTTCAGAGATGAAGAAAAAGAAGAAGAAGTGAAAGGAGTAGAAAAATAATAAGAAGAAAAAAATAAAATAGTGGAAAGGGCTAAAACAGAAACTACTAAATAGAACGCTAATCGCAAGAAATAATAATAATGTGTTTAAATAACATATTTGCTTTTTTACTCGTGCGTGTAAACGGATATCTTATTTTTAAAATAACCATTCACATAATTTTATATTAAACATTTTATTATGTTATTTGAATCTTCCTTTACCTTTTTACTGCTAACCATCTTAGCTCATTTCTAAAAATTGTGTTCAATGTGTGTATGTGTGTGTGTGTGCTTAGTTTTAGTTATACCAATAATCAAAATTATATTATGATCCCTAAATTAACCCTGAAGCTTTCATCAATATCCTATGTTAATGACGGTACATTCATTGTTGTCTGCGTTATTTACTTATAAATATTTTTTAAATAAAAACAATTTCCAGTAAATAATTCAAAAATGTATTTTAATTAGAAATATATTTTTTTGGTATTTATCAAGCCTAAAGCAACTTCATATTTCACTAAAATGTGGTTTCTGAAAGTTTTTGTTTTCTGCACTTACAGCCTTCTCCAATTACACTCCACAATTAAATTAAGAATATATCATTCAAAATACACTAGATAAAGGAATTTCCTTGGCTGTCTTATAGTCATACGTTTGAAGGTTGTTTTTGCAGAATTTGTGTGTTATTTGGAGAAGATGAGGAAGTTTGTAGTCATATGTAGCTGGGAAAGTTGGCTATAGAACCTTTATCATCTTAAAGAAATGCCTAGAATGAATTAAGAGTTCATGAGAAAACCTAATACCATTAGTAAAACGTAGTTAGGTCTCAGCATTTTATTGAGGTCATGAAAGGTAAAAAATTTAGTATTGGACAGCAAAGGATAGTACCAACAAGTGAAGGATAGAAAGTAATAGATACAAATTAATACCAATGATTAAGACGATAATATTTTGCGGAATGCAAAATATCGCTTTGAGGGGTCATAGAGATTATGGGTCGATTTTCTTAGATGAAGATAAAGGCAAGTTAGGCAACGTTGATAGGTTGAAAACTAAAGGTATTTTCATGGAATTACTAAGATTTCGTATCGATGCTGGTGACAAAACTCTTGAAAACCATTTGCCTACTGCTGGTAATAATGCTAATTTTATAGGTACAACAATACAAAATGAATTAATAAAATGCTGTGAGGAAATCATACAAAGCAAAATTATTTAAAAAGTTAACGTTTCAAAGATTTATAGTATCTTGGCTGGCGACTAAACCGAAGTACCGGTAAGCATTTCCTAGAAACTTTCATTCTGCGTTCAATATTTCGACAGAGAAAAAGTTCACTATGGAAGAAATAAAGTTTTCTCCACGATTGATTTGAGCAAAGCATATTTACAGTTAGCGGTGGGAGAACGCTCCCATCCACTCTTTACAGTAAACACTCATAAAGGACTTTATAAGTTTGCACGCCTACCTTTTGGAATAGCAGTGGCAGCACAATCTTTTCAACAATGCATAGAAAGGTTGACACAGGAACTGGAAGATACTTATTGTTACCTTGACGACATACTTGTAGTAGGTAGGGATAGGGTGGATGCCTACGAGAAGACAGAAAAGATGTTACAGATACTAAAAGAATATGGAATTAAGCAAAATTTGTCAAAATGTGAATTCTTGAAAACTAGTATAGTATTTGTGGGACATAAAGCCCGTATCACACGACACTAGCTAGTACTTGAAATCCAGTGTGCTAGCTAGCACTAGCTAGCACGTCATCATCTAG
>CABFOV010001799.1:91867-103365 GCA_902141375.1 Timema poppense | reverse complement strand
AAAAAATTATTTTCAGATGTAAATGTCTTAGCAATAAACCAATGACGTAGAAATAGAGAAATATGCCCAATAGGAAAAAAATCTCCCCTTGGTTATTGTTATCACAGTCTGACACCTAAGTTCAGTCGCCATTTTGCCTGCTCACTGAGCTAAGGGTTCTGGGTTGGATTTCCGGCATGGCCTAAAAAATATTATTGGTAAAATTTGGATTTTGCCCTCTCGCGGTGATGAATTAACAAACGGGGGGCTGGGTGTTGTGTTTGTTCTAAATTTAAGTTAAGTCAAGTTGTGTGCTGATATATTCACTTGGCCCAGAAAGTGCACGCTAAATATCTCAAATAAATGAAAAATGAAAATGCTACCTGTGTGTACTTTTAATTGCACTCAACCAATTTAATAGTGTATGTCACTCTTATACAGTCAGGAGTGTGCTCATAGCTCTTAGCCTCGAAATTTTTAATTAAATCTCAGATTATTTAGGTATTGCGATGAACTGCAGTGTGCTGTGTTTTGATATTTCATTACAATTAGAGTGGATGATAATCACGTTTTGGTGTGTTTTGCGCATATTTCTGGTGTCCTTTTATGAATTCAGAATAAGTAATATGCTGTAAAGGTGGGTATTTAAACAAAGATATAAATAAGTCAAAAAAGAAGGACAAGGGGAGTTGGGAGGTGTGAAGTTTCCCAAGATGGAATGTGAGTATGAAAAAAATATAAATGTTTGAGATCCATTGTTCTAAACTAGAGGTACTCATGTTTAAATATTACCAGGGGAAGCATTTCTTTATCTTCTTGGCCAACAGTGGTTAAGAGTCTTTGACCCCCGAATCCCCGCTGCAGCATTTACAGTACAGCATACCTATTAATTTTCTCAGAATACACTACTGTATATCAAGAAGAAGGTACTTGAAAGGTGGCATAGAAACATATAAAATAAATGAACACAATGGCTTGTACAATGAAAAGAACACCATAGTTCACACTTTACATTGCTGCCACTGGACAGAGAAGTATGTTTCTATCCACCTTTCCTGTACTTTCTTTCAAATATACAATTACCTCAAAGTGAAAAGAGGTTTTACTTATATAGAGATATATGAGATATTAGCTAATATAATTTATAAAATGTCTATTTTAGCTTAGGCTGATAAATCAATTTAGCACCACAACGTGTAATTAAGTAATTAGGTACCCCAGATTTTCTGAACATAAATTTGTTAAGTACTGTAGTACAAAAAATAAACAGAAAAAGCTGGATAGTATTTGTATTTTGGCTGCCAATAATGTTATTTTTGAAGCAAAATTGAAATGAATGAGTATCCGAAGGAAAGTTGGAATTTTTAAAGCTGTGCACGCCCCTACTACAACAAAAGGCTATTATCAACTTATTCTTATGAGCAGGTATCAGGAGGGTTGCTTAGAAGAAATGCACCAGCATTTTACTGAGTGTCTGAAAAATTTACATTTATACATTAATCAAACTTCAAAGTAATATAATGAAATATTACTTTGCTGAAATAAGACGTGTTTAGTAAATAAAAAATGAATGCATCTCACCTTTAATTCATGACAGATCTCTTTAAAAAGGTCTTTAAGGATGGCAGGTTGGCGCTCTTGACTCTGAAATACAAATAATATTGTACATTATTATATTCATACAAGGTCGCCCCAGAATAAATAACTCCTGACACACTAAAGAAAAAGTAAGTTCTCTGCTCTTACAGTTAATTTGTTGCAAAGGTTTCCGCACAAATTTAAAATGCCACCTAAATTGATTCTTTCATTTTACAAGAGCATGCAATGTCAATGACTTTATTACCTTTCTCGTGCCGTTTAAAACACAATATTCCCATCACTTTCAAACTTCTCAGTCATATTTAAAGTTTATAATTTGTTTACAATAATAAGTAATATGTAGGTTCAATGACTAGACACAAAAACTTTCATTCAAGGGAGAAGTATACAAAATGGTGAAGATACTATCAGCTGAGCGTCAGTTTACCAGTAACACCATCATGTTTGAAGTGGAACTCTATAGATGACTTTGATAGTGGTAGGATGAGGCATTACAATCAACTATCTATGAATTTGTTTGTCAAGGAATTACTGTAAGGCTATTATCATATAACATAACATGCTAAATGAGGATACCAAAAATACAAAGTGGAGAAAAAAGAAATTGGTAAAGAATGATTGGACACTTAGATAGGAACATGTAAAAGGAATAAAGGACATGTAAACATAATAAAGGACAAACACAAGAAATTGACATTAGGTGTGAATATATCACAATACGGTATGTCTCTTTAAAGAAAACCTCTTTTCATTTTGTGAGGTACATTATGCTATATTTTATTCCTTTTTATTAATTTTTACATTTTCATATCTATGTATCCTATAATTATTCTTAACCAATTTATTTTTTCTCCCTTATGTGTTTTCGGTTTCCTCTTTTAATAAGTGATGTGTGTTTCACACTCTCTCCTGATGAGCTAAAATAGAATGAAACCTAGGTTGAGGGATTGGCCGGTAACAATCTCTTCAAGAGCCAGCCAGTACTTCTTTGTCCAGTGTCATCAGTGTAACGTGTGAGCTGTGTTATTCTTTTCATTGGAAAAGCCATATTGTGTCCCTTTTATGTTTTTCTATCCACCTTCCCTTTACCTTCTTCCAAATATAACAAAATGTAACATATAAAACAAACATAGGGTTTCCTTAAAGAGATATACATAATATAGAAGCACCAGCCAGTAGTCAAGCCAAGGAACTTTTAAGGGGAAGATATTTACATTATTGCTATGCATTTAAACAAACTTTTAACGATACAAGTCTGACACCTTAGCTAAGTTGGTAATGTGTCTGTCAAATGAGCTAAGAATCCCAGATTTAATTCCTGGTATGGCCAAAAAAATTATCGTTGGTGAACTGTGGGTTTTTCCTTTTACAGTGATGAATTAAAGATTAGGGAATGGATGTTATGTCTGTTCAGAAAGTGCACATTAAATACCTCAAATAAATGAAATAGTATTTTTTGGTTCATTGTGCTTTAGCCTTCGTCCGAGCTATTTGCATATTAATGAAACAGGAATGAAGGTAGAATTTAGATATAATGTACCCAATTTTTTAGCAGGAAAGCGGGGGAAAAAACCCAGTCAGTACACTCAACCAAGAGTCAAATACTCACCGATAAATCCAACAAGATGAACTTGACGATTAGGCCGTGTGTCCATTTGACAGTGTGATTTTTTTTATGTTGGCAAATGTCCTGGAGATCTAACATTCCAATCAACAGGTAAACTCTTTATGTACATTTTATAAACCAAGCTTGTACCTGATCAAGTAATATTGTCGGAATGAAGGTGGCCTTTGGATTGAGTGCATCTGTTGCATCTCCGTGTCGTTTGAGAAGGTCACTTCCTTCACTACCAGTGGCACATTCTAATATCGGCTCCCAAGCTATGTTCCATTGCCCCGCGCACTGAAACAAAATAACAAGGATAACGAGAAATTATTTTATAGCAAAAGATATTGTGATTAAACTTTATGACATAATTGGTAATATGAAGAGTCAAAACACCTTTAGAAACTCACTGGACAGTGTGTATAGTAATCTGCATTACTCATCGATTTAAATAGCCTATAGCACCTGTTTTTTTCGTGAAAAATTGTGAAACCAGACAAGAGATGAATTCTTCATACTTTTGCTATTTGTTATTTCCCGAGTTTCAAGTATTTGTACACCATCGCATAAACTCTTAGTATTCAAGGGTTTAAATAGAAAAAAATCTAACCTTAACAAGCAATTTCATCACCAATAACAAAAAAAAAATCGAATGTTAATACAATTATCAGCTTTTTCACATAAAGTATAAACATTTTTTAGATCATTCTTTTCTCTTTTGAAGTTTTTTATATCTATTTTTCAATCTATTGATTAAATTGTAGCTACAAAATGATATACAAACTGGTCAAATGAGTTTTAATACAAAACATTTTACAATGAGATCACAAGATTAAATGATTATAGAATAATGAAATTTGATAGAAAAATAAACTAGATAAGCAAAAATTTGAGTTAGAAAGCCCATTTATGAAAAATTTGGGAAGAATTCACCTCAATAATGTAACTTCATCTTCCTTTATTCTGGCTTCTAGATTATAAACTTTTGTATTTTGTATTTCAAAGTGTATGTGACTTGATTTACTCTCAAGCCAGAAGAGAGTATGATGTCCCCTTTGTGCAGGGGATTCATCCCACATTTTTTCCTCTTTCTCTAGGTAGGTTTTCTTCATTCAATTTTTACTTTATTAGTTTATCTTCCCTTAATATATAATATTTTTATAATCTAAGACATAATTTAAAAAAATTAAGCTATGATTTAAAATAATAATATAAAGTAAAGTACTCGATCTAAAGCATTATTTTGACACGATAATATGATCAAAATTTTATTATCAGTAGCAGGATAAATCAACCTACACTTTGACCAATGTCAGTGGGTCGTAAGTTGTCTGCAATCATGCACGCTATGAATTGCAGTCTGGTGGCCTCATGCCGGACTTTCACTACAGCACACGCGTGGATCTTGTTGGCCTCACATTCGATGGGACCATGCTGGCACATGAAACTGTAGCCTCCCCCCTCCACAACCTCTGTCTACAACACAAAAACATAAAAAATTGGTGATGTGATGTATTAAAAAAAATCTGACACATCAGACTTCCTGGTTCTGACCTGTGTCCAAGATTTTTTCCCCCCATCACATTTGGATACACATTTGGATACACATTTGCATACTTATAATATTGAGTTAGGGATGAGTAAGATTGCTATCCACATTTACATGGAAGGAGAGTAGGACACCATTTAAGGAAAACTACCCTTATTACACCTGTCTGGTATTCAAACCTCGATAGCCCAGTCTAATTGCGAGAGTGATGCCTTAGATAAGAGATTCTCAAAGTAAGGTCCACGAGACACTCGTCCAGGGTTTCCACGAGTTCATCCAGAGAATCTGTGACATATCTTTATATATTTTGTAGATCTTATAAAATTTAATATAAAAGGGTAAATCATTGGTTTGTACTAAACACAATGGAGATGCCTTTCCATTTTAAAGCCCGGCGAGAAAGTGAGGCCTAAATCCGGGGGTCCACGCCCATTCTGTCCGCATATTTGAGAGGAGCATTTGTAAATTCACTTTTATATTATGTTCCTCATCAACCAGGGCAAATAACTTTCAGAAAAAAGCAGAGAAACATTTGAGTGCTTTTCCAACAACTTATTTGTGCTAGAAAATAAATGTTTAATTAAATCATCTTGGTGTGGAATAAGACTTAAGGAGATGGTCACTAAAATTGCAACAAATTTCAATGATATTTAAAGTCACATAAGAAGTTCCATTCCTCACATAAATTATCAGTGATTATAAATTTACAAATATAATACATATTATATTTCCTTTTCATTTTTATTGTAATTCTTTTTTAATCTTATTTTAAAACACTACTAAGCCTATGTCTAAAATTGTAAAAATATAATACTTACATTTATTTTATTTTCATTTATGTTGTAATTATATTTCCATTAAAAGCTCTATTATGACTAATTTACCCCTATAATGTACTATACATTTATGATTATCATTTTTTAAATAATTTATCCTTCACCAAAGCATCCGTGAGTCAGCTGTTTCCTGATCAAGCACGACTAAGAAGTTTGAGAACCACTGCCTTATATTATATGACCAAAGAAGCTGGTATAGTAATAGAGTTGGATCAGATCCACTATTTAATGCATATGAATCACATTCAAATCTACACTTTACCTTTGAATCTTGAACCCGAAACCATATCTTAAAAAAACTTATACACATTGCCACATAAGAGGAAATATAAATATAATAGACTAGGTAAGATAAAATACAAAAAGGTCTAGTAACTAAATGTTAACATTCTTTCTTATCATTCATTCATTCATACAAAAAGTGAAGTGTTAAATTATCGGTCTGGGGCCTGGTTGTGTAGTTTAGCCTATAGTTATAATTGGTTCTGAGCCACCAAGAGCTTTAAAACAAATTTCTCTTGAAAAAAAATAAATTTTTTTTAAAGATTCAAGTGTCGAATCATAAATTTTCTCGCATATCCTAAAGGATTTGAGGATCCCATCTCTAAAGAGATTCTTCAATAATGTATTAAGCCAATGGTCCTTGGTTCAAATTCCTTTCCATAGCACACATTTAAGCTGGCCCATGGTTCAAATTCATGTCCAGAATACAACATTTTGATTTGCATAATATATGGTCGCTTAGTTGTTGTTTTTCACTATAGGGTGGTAAGAGAGCACAAAGCAAAATATTATTAAAGTGATATAATAAATTACCTAAATTTTGAACATTTATTATTTTGGATGTTTTCTAACACATGAAATTGAGACGGAAATAGTATTTATGTTCAGGTTGTCTACCTTAGCCTTCCCGTAGGGCACCAGAGCTATGTCGACAAGACGAGACGCTCTTTCAAAAGTTGGTATTAGCTGCTTGATGAAGAAACTGCGCGAGTCTGGACACAGAGCCTCGTAGAAGACTGTCACCTGCACGGGGCTGATTGGGCTGGCTGTGATAAGCTGTGGTTCCCGAGGCACAGCCTAAAACACAATCAGAACATAGTTGAGCATCACCACACAAGTTTTAATCTGCTACAAATCTGCAGTAGGCCCTGTCTTACTAACCATCCAGGTTTTACGCTTGTGTACTGATTACGCTTAGTGTTAGGGATGAAGATAAATGATGAAGTCATGCCTTTAAGTGTATGTCATATTTGATCTCGATAAATACAGTATCTAGTTAGATTGCCCTTAATGTACACTTTTAGCCACTCTGTGGGAAGAGAACGTTGCCCAAGGTATGCCTTGGAAGTTTTCTATACGTCAAACGAAACGAGATGACATGATGATGGTAATTATGAAGGTGTGGAAATCTTAAACGTAGTTTAAATCAGACCATGGTGACCATAAGAATAATTCTTCTTTCAGGAAAAATACTTATTATAATGCTGAGAATCAAACCTGGGACCTCTAAATAAGTAGCCAGGGGCACTGACCACTAGACCAAGAGGTCGGTCAAGTCATGCCATTGGTGCTTAGAACAGGAGGATTTGACATTGATGAGGAATGGTGCTACGCAGCCCGAGATTTCAAGGAAAGAAAAAGGGAAGGGAGGTGTGGGGGTGAATAAGACATATGTTCAAATTAATATGCTTATTTACAAGAAAGGAGGGGAAAAGATAAATAAGACATATATTCAAATTAACATGCTTATGTACAGGCTTACCTATTCAAGGGACTCTCTTTAAAGTTTGCAGTGTAAGGTCCCAAATTTATAAATATTCTAGTATTTATTTAGTTTTTTCCTTTCTAAATGTTCTGGTTACCTTTCCAGACATTAAAAAAATCCATTTTTTCCCCCCAGGTGCACGAAAACACTGTTTATTATTTATTTATTTAGCACCGCGTATTACTACCCGTTCGGGTTATACGCTTTAAGTACTAATTACGCTAATGTATTAGGAATTAGGAAGGTTGAATTAGAGGAAGTGAACCCGCATTTTCGTGGAGGGAGAGTCGGAAACCATTTCGGAAAAACAGCCCCCAGTTCACCCGAGCGAGATTTGAACCTCGATCTCCCCGTCCTCGGCAGCTGAGCTCAACATGACTAGCGCGTTAGCCAACTATGCTACCGAGGTGGGTGAAAACACTGTTAAATGATTAAGTAGCCTACATAACACACAACTAGTACCTAACACAGGGAATGAAAATTAGCTGGCTGCAGCCGACATACAATAGGTCTAGGCCTACTTCAAACTATTGTATGATACAGATGACTATGCTATAGAGTAGATTACAATAATTCATATTAAGATCTAATCTATAACTGAATAATATCATATATATATATATATTTTTTTTCATTTGATGTTTTATAAGGTTGCATTTTAAATTTTAATAATTAATTCCTAGTGGTTGACATTTCAGAGGTCAGGGGAGTGTCTATGTCCACTTCCTACCAACTACTTGTCTGTTTTTGTACCAACATATAGTTATTTCTGTTGTAACATGTATACACACACCCCTTAAGTAGTCATAATCAATAATCAAACAAATATTGGTTTTGTTAAATAAAATAATGGGGGCTGAACCATGAGCCAGTATATTTAAAAATTACCTAATATCTCCATTAGATGTATGGATGGAGCTTAACACTATAGTAAAGTTATTGAATATTGATCAGTCAAATACCACAAAGCAGGGTCTACAGAGTCTGTAAGCTCCGCATCTGTGTAGTCCTAAGGTCCATAATGCTCTTTAGAAATAAAAATCGCATATAAACAACCTTATCCTTAGTCAGGTAACTGTGCCAACCAATGAGAATGTCGAAGACTACATCCAATTAAACTCTTTGAAAGAATATTGTCTAGACTCTCGAGCAAGGTACAAGCAGACGTGATCTGTGAGCAGGTTATTGAGATGAATAATGAGAAGTTTTTAAAACCTATCAAAACGACACCCTCTTTTTCAGATATTAGTATTTCTCAAATATTATTTCCGAGATGTCACGCTTTCCAGGGCTTTTAAAATTTCAAGAAAATATCTCTTAAGATAGCTTCATCTGTAACACTATAATTTCATTTTGTTTCCATAGAAACGGATACTTTCGCTGCCATTGGGGATTTTATTTGGATGCACACACATAGGGCCTATTTAATTTACTGTAATTGGTAGTCCTTAGTAGTCAATATTGACTAGTCCTTAGAAAGTTGAAGTTTAGTCAACTTCTCCGGAGTGGTAAGGACTCTATAGACAGGGAACTATTGTTAGTATGGAGTCTACCTTTTACGCACCACTCACTACAGACCTTACACCGAGTCTATAGACGGGGCTTAGTAAAAAAAAAGCATATGGCAGCAGCTAATATGATGACAGACTTAAGTTTTAAAGTTATGAATAGGCTAGAACTAATATTAGTTTAACAGACGTCCCTAGAAAATTATTAACAAGTTTATAACAAATAGATGACCCGTTTGTTAAAAAACTGTATCTTCTTAAGTAGCTATTCACTGTGCAAACCTCCAGAGGAGAAGAACTGAAAGACGGTAGCATCCTTGAAGATTGCCAAAGAATGAAAACAACCACTATAAGAAGAAGTATTTTATATCGTAAAAAATTTAAAGAAGGCGGCACCATATTTTAAAATACTTTACAATAATTACACTAATTAAATTGAGTCTATCTTGCGAAACTTCAATGACCGCCAAGCAAACATTGTTTTCTTCTTAATTAAGTGCCAGGTTGACCAACACAAAACATATAAAAGTTTATACAACTGAAACAAATCGTTTTAAATAAACCTAATAATTTAAAGGTTTACTTCTGTTTGCGTTAGAAATTTTTGGTTATTTTTTATTTAAGTTATATTACTATGTAAACAGAATTAGTATTATTTTTAATTGCATTAATATTATAGGTATTAAAGCGAACTTTCTAGACCAACTTATTATAAATACGCACCTTAAAAACTAATTGAGATCTAGAACAAACAAAACCCTGGTTTTTCGACCATTAATATTTAATCTCTTTGTGAAAGAGGAAATGTCACCATCTGAGCACACAGATTGGGGTCGATGATTTAGAGATTCTTACCAACAACATATTATTTGACAGGGTTAATGAGTTTAAATATTTAGGAACATTATTTTAACAAGCTATAAATATATTATATTGGATATTAAGATACGAATACAGTCGGGAAATGTATTATATTACTCGGTTAGTAAGTTGCTAATATCGCACCTACTTTAAAGTAATATAAAACTCAGAATATACCAAACAATAATTATATCAGACGTAGCTCAAGTTGCCCCACCACATTGCGAATTTTGTTTTTAAATCGTGTGTGCTCTATTTGGGCTCATGTTTGCCCGAACATGAACAGTTGTGTTGTGAAACTAGCCTTTTTAGATAATATTTAATGTAGTGGGCCAACTTGGGCTCAAGCTAGCCCGCCACATAGTGTGAAAAACACAAAATAACAACATTCTATTTATATCACTCATATGTGCCCGGAAATGAACATTTGTGCTTTAAATTTAAGCATTCTATAGCATTTAATTTGGTGGTCCAACTTGAGCCGTCCTTATACCTGCTATGTAGTTAGCCAGATGGCTGTGCATTTTGTTATTCTTTGCTCTCTCTTTCATGTCCATTTCCTGTGCTCTCAACCATGTAATGGTGGCGCTAGGCTGAGTTCATAATCTAATGGAATATTATATATATTACTATCATGTCTAAATCACACAAATGAAGCACAAACGAATGGTGAAAACAGAACTTTGTTACATTGATTGATTTCTCAAAATGAGGCGGGCCAGCTTGTACTCGATTGTTCTACAAGTTATGGTTTAGGGAAGGCTCAAGTTAGCCCACCACATTAAATGTTATTTAGCACTTCTAATTTTAGATTACAAATGTTTATTTTGGGGCATATATGAGCACAAATAAAGCTCAAACGAGGTGGCGAAAACCAAATTTTGTTACAATGATTTTTTTCAAAGTGTGGCGCACCAGCTTTAACCCAAGTTTACAGTATAGGGATGAATCAAGCTAGACCTGCACATTAATGGTTTTCTAGATTGCCTAATTTTGTAGAACACACGATCATTTTCTAGCAAATATGAGCACCAATAAATAACAATGGAATGGCGTTACTAGAATTATATTATGTTTTGTTTTTAAATATGTGGTGGATAGCTTGAGCTCCAGCTGGATCGCCTTCATTAAATGTTATCTTAAAGGCCTAATTATTTCACAGCACCAAAGTTCATGTTCAGGCACATATGAGCCCAAACGAATAACAAACGAATGGTCAAAATAGAATTTTGTTATTTTGATTTTTCAAAATATTGCGGGCCAGCTTGAATTCAATTTTTCTACAGGTAATGGTACAGGGATGACTCAAGTTGGCCCGCCACATTAATTGTTTTCTAGATTGGTTAATTTTAGAGCCCACATGTTCATTTTCGAGCACACATGAACATAAATAAAGAAACATTGAATGGTGGGAATATAATTTCGTTATGTTTTGTTTTCAGTATGTGGCAGGATGGGAGCAGGCAAAGTGATAGACAACAAAGTGGTCGACACGAGAGGACTAAGTGGTAGACAGCAAACTGCTAGACACGAAGAAACGACATGAACCAAGTGATCGACACGAGCTGGACCATGTGATAGACAACCAGCCGGTAGACAAAATGAAAACAAATATTTGGAAGGCTGGGTGGGTCAAGTGGCCGACACGACTTGGAACAACTGCTAGACAAGCTCAAGTATAGGAGTACAAAGTGATAGACAACCAAGCGATCGACACGAGAGGACCAACTGCTCGACAAACTTTGATATCATCCAGTTAAGAGTGGGCTAAGTGACAGAACAGTTAATTCAA
>CABFOV010001799.1:71202-89692 GCA_902141375.1 Timema poppense | reverse complement strand
TTGTCTATCACATGGTCCAGCTCGTGTCGATCACTTGGTCCATGTCGTTTCTGGGTGTCTAGCAGTTGGTCTTTTTACAGATTTGTTCTCGCGTATCGATCGCTTGGTTGTCTATCACTTTGTACTCCTATACTTGAGCTTGTCGAGCAGTTTGTTGTCTAGCAGTTTGTATGGTGCCTGGCAGGATAGCTTGAGCTCAAGCTGGATCACCTTCATTAAATATTATTTAAAAGACCTATTTTCACAGCATGAAAGTTCATGTTCGGGCACATATGTGCACAAACGAAGCATAAACGAATGGTGAAAACATAATGTTGTTCATTGATATTTCAATATGTGGTGATCCATCTTGAACTCGATTTTTTAGCAGGCCATGATATAGGGAAAGCTCAAGTTAGCCCACCACATTAAATTATCTCTATATTGCCTAATTTTAAAGCGCAAATATTCATTTTCAAGCACAAATGAGCACAAACGGAGCACAATGGAGTGATGTCAATACAATTTTGTTATATAGTGTTGATCAATATATGGTGGGCTAGCTTGAGCTCAAGTTGGCTCGCCTCACTAAATATTATCTAAAAGGGCTAGTTTCACAGAACAAACGTTCATATTCAGGCAATTAAGAGCACAAATAGAGTAGGAAAAATTAAACAAAAAAAGTGTTTGGGGGTGTATTTAGTGTGTTTGAAAACGAGGTGCTTGAAAAGATATTGGGTCCAAAAAGGGATAAGACTACTGGGGATTGGAGGAGATTACATAATAATTAGTTACCCTATAATCATCACAAGATATTGCTTGTAGATTACGGTAGTCAGGACTACCAGCGTGAATGTGAAATTCTATAATATTTTTCCGGGTACTCACCGTCAAACCCTATTTAAAAGATGCCATTGGGAAACCTAAACGCAGTTGGGAGGGTAGACATTGAATGGACCTGAAAGAAATATGGTGTGATGAGGTGTACTGGACAAAACTAGCTCAAGATAAGGATATGTAGCGTGATTTTGTAAGTGCGGCAATGATCTTTCGTGCTCCTAATGTCATAGAGTAAGTAAGTAAATAAATAAGTAAAGTAGGAAACATCTTTATCTCTAATAATATGTTTCAGACAAACTGGTAACAGAACACTTGACCCTTTAATCACAAGCCTGACCTTCTGCCATTGATAAAGTATATATAGTGCCTGCTACCCAATAAGATAAGTCATATCTCCCAGGTCTAATTTATTCATTAGCCTGATATGTATTTTTAGTGTTTAAGTTACAATTCGTTCATCCTGAAACGTTACTGCCTTACCTTGAAGGTTACACTAATGCCCTATCTTGTGAGTTTCATCATAGAGTGATCAAGATATGCTTGTTACTTTTAAGTCTAAATTAAGTCTAAATTGAATATAAGTAAATAGGGGCATATACCTCGTTTATACCTTTAACAAAGTTGTATGGAAAAAGTCGTCTTGCTAATGGTCTTATTTGTGACATCACACAAAAGAAAATAACCGTCTACAGCCGACAAACATCACCTTGGACGATTTGTATGACTCGGGTGACATATTTCGCTACAGGTAAAATAGATTACCAAATATCAATAATAAATAGACGCCATTAAGATAATTTCCTGCTCAATAATGTAATATCGTTATTTGTCATCTCCTTGGCTACATAAGTTTGAAAGCCTTTACGGACAACTTGCGAGCGCTACCTGTTTTTATGATCGCATTGGTCTAAGACAGTGTTTATGAAAGAATGGTATTTTTGTTCAACATATTATTTACTAAATTAATTTTTTGTCTTGTATTTATAGCCGTAAAATTCTGCATAAGCTTTAAATCCCCCAACTCACCTTACTCCCAGGGTCCAGGTGATTCCCCGGTGCTCATAGCTTCCATATGGGGGTCCTCCACAAAAACTTTGAGAAACATTGACTTAAGGCGTTACTCTCACAATATACTAGACTGCCAATGAAAGGGATATTGGGATTCAATCTCCCTCGGGTGTTTAGCCTAAATGGTTTTTCTCTCTCCCTCCACGCATATGTGGGTACATCTCTTATAAATGCCACCTTCCTTATCTCTAATCATTAGAGTAAATAGTACCTAGGTGTATAACCCAAATGGATAATAAAACGTGGTGCTAAAAAATAAGTTGCGAAAGAACGTGTATCAGCAAATTGTTGTAGTTATTGCTCATACTTTATTGGTATATAAAAGGTCACAAATCATCTAGTTCTAAATAATAATAAATCCCCGTTTTGGATATAGTTTTGTGTGCCCACTTTCACTTTCATTCCATTCCACTTCCACAAATCATCACTTCTCTGACTACATCAAAAAATAACTTCTTGTTCTCCCGTTCACCGCCTTCTTGATCTTCACTTTAATATCTTACGACACCTTCACCCTTACAAATTTTCTGATCTATAACTATCAGTCGAATCTTCTTGGGGCACGAACCACATGTGTTTACCGTCACAACAGAGGTTCTGAATATTCTTCTTTGTTAGTTGACCCTTGAGTTGCCGGTTTTGTATGTTGAAAGGATGTTTGGTGTCTCTCTTCCAAGGGACTTGTTAGTGGATTATTTATCTGGTTAGTTTGTACATGTGACTTTCTCTGTAAGCTAGCAGGAGGGCTTGTTGGTGGATTATTTCATGGAAAGGTGCCTGTTGTATATCTGATAATTGAGTGGTATCCTTTACATATTTATGAAGTTCACTTGTTCCTTTTTCGGAGCTGTGGAGATGATCTTCATGCACGAACCTACATTGTCCCTTAACCACAGCCAAGTACGTCATTGGACTAATTACACTTATGATCACTCCGGGCATCCATTGAACCTCTTCACTCCTTACACTCTTGACTAATACCTTCTGATGCCTTCAAAACTGCGACTAGGTCCTCGATGACGATCCACACTCATATTTATCTTCTCTAGCCTTACTCAATATTGTGAGGCAAGCTCGGTTTCAAGAGTGAAAGTCTTGTTCCTTGCATATAGCTGAGGAATAATCCTGCTGGCATCTTTCCTTCAAGTGTATGTGGTGTGTTACGATATTCAAAGACAAAGCATTCTATCTTATGTTGTGTACTCCTTTCCTTTTTCCTTTCCTCTTGAAATACCTGTCCAAGTAATGACTTTAAAAAAAAAATGTTATTTCCATGATTTCAGCTTGACCATTTGACTGTGGATGGTAGGGAGGAGAGCATATATGTTTTACTCCATTCCCTCTTAGAAAAGTTTCAAAATCTCGGGAAACAAACTGCGGCCCTCTATCTGACACTATCTTCTCCGGGCAACAATAGGCTGCAAAACATGTACGAATCTTCTCAATAATTTTTGTGGATGTAGTAGACTTTATAGGAAACACTTCTACCTATTTACTGTAAGTGTCAATTAGAATTAAGAAGTTATGTTTGTATTTTATAGAAACAGCTAAATGTACTCGTTCCCACTACCTGTTGGGTCAGGAACAATTATGTAAAGGGGCCTTTACTAGGCTTTGTTGTGTCATTTGACAAATCTCACATTTGCGCACCATGTCTTCTATGCCTGAGTCCAGTCTGGGCCACCACACATAGCTGCGAGAAAGAGCTTTCATTCAACATATCCCAGGAAGTTCTCCGTGTGATATTTCTAAGATTGCTTCCTGGAATATTGTAGGAATAAATACTCAATTTCCCCACATGAGGCAATTTTCTTCAACTGACAGTTCCTCTTTGCAATCTATATAGGGCATTAATTTTACTTCATCCACCTTTCTTGGCCATATATTCAAAGTAAAATCCAAAACCGACCTCAAAGTTTTGTCCTTTCTTGTTTCTCTTTCAATTTCGTTGGCTGTGATAGGTAAATCCATCAAGGTAGTAAAAAAATAATACTCCGCTCTGACTCTTTTCCATCTTCACTAGGAAGTCTTGACAGTGCGTCTGCTTCTGGAATCTCACTTCTCTTTCGATATACAACTGGTAATTAAATGCTGCTAAAAGGATCGCCCAGCGTTGTACTCTTGCTGCAGCCATTACAGGTACCCCTCTTGTAGCACTCAACAGTGATGTAAGTGACTTATGATCTGTTATTAGTTTAAAGGATCTACCAAATAAATATTCATGGAATTCTTTATAACTGAACATTAAAGCCAAAGTCTCTTTTTCTATGTGTGCATAGTTTTGTTCACTTTTAGACAACGTGTGTGACCCAAAAACTACAGGTCTTATGGGACCATCTTCCATAATATGGGAGAGCACACCTTCTACTCCATATGGACTAACATCACACGTCACTTGAATTGGAAAATTCGGGTTATATGGTACCAAAGCCTCACTTTTTATTAATAGCTCTTTGCTTTTCTCAAAGGCGGATGGACAGATACTATCCCAATTCCATTTTGATTTAGATTTCAATAATTTGTATAAGGGTTGAAGCACTGATGCTAAATTATTTAAGAATCTACCATAGTAATTTATGAGTCCAAGAGTTTCCCTTAACCTATTGACATCACTGGATATTGGTGCATCCAATATCGCTTTAACAAGTCCATCCGATGGATTGATACAATCGTCATAAAGTTTATGTCCCACAAATACTATACTAGTTTTCAAGAATTCACATTTTGACAAATTAGGCCTAATTCCATATTATTTTAGTCTCTGTAACACCTTTTATGTCTTCTTGTAGGCATCCATCGTGTCCCTACCTACTACCAGTATGTCGTTAAGGTAACAATAAGTATCTTCCATTCCCTATGTTACCCTATCCATGCATTATTAAAAAAACTTGTGTTACCACTGTTATCCCATAAGGTAGGCGTGCAAACTTATAAAATATTTTATGAGTGTTTACTGTAAGGAGTGGATGAGAGCGTTCTCCCACCTCTAACTGTAAATATGCTTTGCTCATATCAATCTTGGAGAAAACTGTACCTCTTGAGATATCAATGAAAATATCTTCAGGTGTTAGTAGAGGATAGTGTTAACTTTAAGTGTATTGGTTCAAAGTCACTTTAAAGTCGCCGCATAATCTTATTGCCTTACTATTGGGCTTTGCCACGCACACTAGTGGTGTTTCCCAATCTGTCTGGGTAACTGGATATATTATTCCTGCTTTTTTTGATTCCTACAACTCTTTTTCCACTTGCCCTCTAATTGCATACGGAACCGGTTGGGCTTTGGAATATACTGGGATGTATTTTTTCTTAAAGCACGATCTCTGCTTTTATTGGTTTTAGGGAATACGAATATCTACATTTTGTTTAAGTCAACAAACAGCTTCCGTTATATTTTAGCGTTGATTATTGTGCGATCCGCACCGTCGATCAAAAGTGATTATTAGTGCCGAATTTTTTTTTTACAAATATAGCTCAGACCATGAAAAGTATATTTGGAATATTTATTTACACAAATGAAAGTTACTCACACAATGAAAACTATATTTGGAATATTTATTTACACAAATGAAAGTTACTCACACAATGAAAACTATATTTGGAATATTTATTTACACAAATAAAAGACACTCACACAATGAAAACTATATTTGGAATATTTATTTACACAAATAGAAGTTACTCACACAATGAAAACTATATTTGGAATATTTATTTACACAAATAGAAGTTACTCACACCATCAAAAGTATACTTGGAATATTTATTTACACAAATAGAAGTTACTCACACAATGAAAACTATATTTGGAATATTTATTTACACAAATAGAAGTTACTCACACCATCAAAAGTATACTTGGAATATTTATTTACACAAATAGAAGTTACTCACACAATGAAAACTATATTTGGAATATTTATTTACACAAATAGAAGTTACTCACACCATCAAAAGTATACTTGGAATATTTATTTACACAAATAGAAGTTACTCACACAATGAAAAGTATACTTGGAATATTTATTTACACAAATAGAAGTTACTCACACCATCAAAAGTATACTTGGAATATTTATTTACACAAATAGAAGTTACTCACACCATCAAAAGTATACTTGGAATATTTATTTACACAAATAGAAGTTACTCACACAATGAAAACTATATTTGGAATATTTATTTACACAAATAGAAGTTACTCACACCATCAAAAGTATACTTGGAATATTTATTTACACAAATAGAAGTTACTCACACAATGAAAACTATATTTGGAATATTTATTTACACAAATAGAAGTTACTCACACCATCAAAAGTATACTTGGAATATTTATTTACACAAATAAAAGACACTCACACAATGATAAGTATAAAATGCATTGAGATGTTAGATTACTACCCAAGGTTCGGCCACAGTACACACGCACGACAAGGATTCGAACTAAGCTCTTCAGGCAAGCGTGAGATAAGTGCTGATTTTGACCAGGCGAAATGTGTAGCAGCGTTTGCCAGGGATTGAAATGTGAAGTAATTGACGTTTGGGATTTGAACCCTCCTACCTCCTTATGTCACATGATGAGATGTGTATCTACATTTGAGCGTCATTGACACTTAACACAAGGGGGGATTAAACCCTCCAATACCATTTGAATATCTTTGCCCGAATGAGTGAGAGACAGAATAATAAAATTAGTGATGTAGCATCATTTGCGCTGGGTTGAAATGTGAAAATGGCCAAAGCTATTATTTATGCTTACTACATCATTGACACCTGGATACGGGATTCAAAACCGGGACTTTTGGCATAACATTATATGGTTTGTATATATAAAAGTAATTAGCATTTGTCGACTTTTCAGGGACTCGAACCCCCTACCCCCTCTCGTCACAGGGCGAGACGTATACCCGCATTTGCACTGTTGGATCCCTCTAGCCGGAGCACCGGAGAAAGACGTCCATCCCCGGCGAGAGAGCTAGCGCAAATGACAGATAACTGTAAATAGTTCGGGCTCGGGCAATCACCGATGCGGAAACAATATTATCGACCAATGAGAAGCCACCACCTTTACATGCGGCACACCATTGTGACGGTAGATTGCTACCCAAGGACCTAGTCTACTTTTTTTTCCAGTGATGGGGTTCAAATATGGTCGGACGGATGAATTGATGGTTTCATTATCTATCTTCACGCAAATGAGGGCACACTTACCTTTTAAATTATCCATAGCTAGCAATCCCATACGGCGTTGCCCGTGAACCACTGTGGTATTGTGTTAAAAAATAGCCTAATTAAAAATTTAAAAATCCTGCTTTTAGGTGCATTTGGATCCCCTCCCATACGCCTATGTTAGAAATTTCAGATCTCTGCGTGCCGTAGATTTGGCTGGGCATCACACAAACACCCACCCACAGAAAAACACTTCCTTTTATTATTATAGATTACTGTTCCATTAATATAAATATGCGGATAGCCCAGACGGCCGGTCCAGCACGCAAGAGAGAAAACAAGATCGAAAATCTCAATATCGAGATTTATTCCCACTGTACCCCAACAAGATTCGAACCGAATCCTAGAGATGAACATGACATCTGAGCACTGTCTCACCGAAATACAGTCTCATTTTCATAAAAACAACTAGAAATGCCACTAGATCTAATTTCACGTATTCATACGTCAAGACAAGTGATCTACAACAACCTATTTTAATATAATATTAATAACTATAAAATATCACCGATACTGTAGTATTATTTTATAAATGTTGCTGAAAAAGGTTTGTATTTTCAAAAGTTTCTTTGTATAAAAATTGGAATTTACATATAAACAGTTGTTTTTACAAAGCGTTTTTTTTACTATCGGTTCGGGTTTTACTGCATTTATTCCCCCCCTACCCCCTCCCCCGTCAAGTTAGTCTAGTGCGAGCCTGATGTCTTGTAACCCCACGACCACCTATGTATAAAATATTAGTGTTACTGTACTTATTTAACTATGAAAGGGTTAAATCATAAACAAAACCTTCCAAGTGCAGGTGGGGGCTCAAACTACCTCCTTCAGTAAACCCGGCCGAGATTCGAACCTCAATATCCCCGTCATCAGCAGTCTATAGCCTAATGCGAGAGTAGAGCGTTACATCAGGCGGCCACTAAAGCAGTGATTAGAACTTTGTCCTCTAGTGTAGGCGAGTTTGTTATATATTACTCGTTTTAACACCGCGTCTTACTAACCGTTCGGATTATAATACGCTTAAGTACTATGTACGCTAATGGACTAGGAATTGGGAATGTTGCACCCGCATTTGCGTGGGGCTGAAGAGTGGAAAAATCAGCCCAGTTCACTCGACTGAGATTCAAACCTCGATCTCCCCCCGTCCTCGGTAGTCTAGCTCAACGCGAATATGTTGCGTTAGCCAACTGCGTTACCGAGGTGGGTTTCTATCACTCTGCACTCTTTTTAGAGAGTTAACATTTTTTACGAGGCTGGCTCTTCTCTATGTACACTTCAAACAAGCCAAATATTACAACAGACTGAAAGAAGAAAAATATCCTCAAATCCAGCTGTATTCTGAATTAGGAAGGTTGAATCCACATTTGCGTCGAGGGGGAGTAAGGAAATGTTCCAGCGGTACGTGGAGGGAGAGTGGGAAACCATTTAGTGAGAACTACCAACAGTACACCTCGGCAGGTATTCAACTCCCCCAACCTCGCCCAACACAGATTCGAACCCTGATATCTTTTGCCGGGTGCTTCATGCCCTCTAGTTGTCAAACCTGAGAGAAGAATATGATGTTTCAAACTGGGTGCACCCATTCAGTCCCTAGAATATGATGTTTCAAACTGGGTGCACCCATTCAGTCCCTAGAATATGTTGTGACAGAAAGGTGCTGGCAATATTCAACTTTGCCGGAATAGATAGTAAAGATCACAGATGGTTAAATGTTTAGCTTTATTGCTTACACACGTGTGGTTAATATAGCTTTAGTAAATATAATATATGAATAGAAAGGAGGAATAAGTATACTATTATTATTATAATTTCACTGCTTAAATATTTGTTTATAATTTTAACTAAATTTGGTTTAAGGTAATGTGTCACACAACCACACCCACGTGAACTCAACAGATTTTAGCACAGCGTCTTACTACTTTGTTCTTAGCTAACGAATTGATAATTGGGAGGTTTGAGCCCGCATTTGCATAGAGTGATAGTGGAAAACACCCTTAGGTTACCAGAAAAAGATTCTAACCTTGAACTCCTTACGTACTAATTACGCTAACGGATTGATAATTGGTAAGTTTTAATTTCGACGCTGATGAAGGAATCTATAATATTAAGTACTATGGCGTGGATTTGTTTAGTTTACCCTGAATAATTATTAAAAATTATAATGTCCATTTACACACACACACACAGCCTCCCATCATTCTACATGTCTAATATTTATCATAAGAAAGAAGTAGGGCTGAATAAATTAAATTTACTAATTACTTTTGGCACAACAATATAGAGTTTGTATTTATAAAAGTAATTAGCATTTGTCGACTTGGCAGGGATTTGAACCCTCTCACCTCCTTACGTCACAGGGTGTAGTGTGTACCCGCATTTGTGCTGCTGGGAAAAATAAGCACACCCTCAGAGGGTCCTCTCTAATGTACCTTGTTAAACAATGGCAAATTTACAAATTAGACGATAATCTCGTCCAACAGTGTACCCACCAGAAATAGATGAGCATGACATTTAGATGGCATGCCCACTTGCGCCTGAGTGAAAATTGGGTAAGGCTAACAATAACTTCTGAAACTGTGAGATTCCTGAGAGTTCAACATTCAGTACGTGTAGGCCTACTCTGTTTGAGGTCAATCGACCGTGCACTTTAAGTAGTTGAGAAATATTCTTACTCTGTACAAGTGTTAGAGATTAGATTTTAAAGGGGGAAAAACTCTATTAACCTGCTTCATGGTTAGACAGTTATTAAGTATTGTAAAATTGAAAATATACACGAACTCGACATATTTTAGCACCGCATCTTACTACCCATTCGGGTTATGTGCTTAAGTACTGATTACACTAATGGATCAGAAATTGGTAGGTTTGAACCAGCATTTGCGTAGAGGTAGAGTGAAAAACTACCCCAGTTTACCCAACGGAGATTCGAACCTTGATCTCCCCCATCATAATTATACCGGTCTAGCTCGATAGTGACGCCTTATACTATTCGACCTCTGAAGCGAGTCTTTTATCTCGTTAATTTAATATTTATTAATGCATTAACTTATATGTAGCCAAAGCAATAACAGGATAGCCATTTATATTGGATGGGCTTTACCTTTTATAAAGTCACAAATTAATATTATTTACAAGTATATTTTTTCAATTTAAATTTATTTGAAGTATTTAACGTTTACTTTGGAAACAGAATGGGGAAATTGTTATGTTGCAACCCTGTATTTCTGACACAAACGCCTTTTGGAGCATTGACATTCTGATATATTTCCGTCCCAAATGGCATTGTAAGTCAGTAGCTTTGACCTCTGAAAACAGGGGGGGTATTTACAAGTTGTTTCATAATGCTGCCTTGCGAGGTCCTCTTTCGCATGTATGAAACTGGACTTGAACCCCCGTTATCTTTTACAGGGTACATCAGGCCATAACTCAAGATCCGAAGGAGTGTTTTTTTTAGCATCGCTAATGACTTTAGCACATCTTACGCTGTTAAATGCACGCGCATTTGCGAGACCAAACAGTTTATACACATTTATACTAATTATGCTCATGATTTTAGGCATTTAAAAAGATATATTTAGATGAAGTGTGGCCACATTTGCGTGGAGGAAGAGTGGTTAACAGGTATGAGTACACCCGACCAGGATACGAACTTAGATATGATCCTTCAAAATGGTGGCTAGAAAAATGCTCACAACTTAGCATGGCCATATAAGGGACACCCACCTTAAATGCTTTTTGAAATATTTCTACAGGCCATTTTAACGAATAACCAAAAATCCTTATCGATAGAAACAGTATTTAAGTAAATTACATTAAAGCAAAATTTACTACTTTAAGATATACAAACCCGCTTCGGTGGCCGTATGGACTAAGGCGTGACTTTCGCAAAAGACTAGAACTTCCAATGACGGGGAGATCGTGGTTCTAATTCCGGTCAGGTGTACCGAGAGTGTTTTTCCTAAATAGTTTCCCACTCATCCTTCACGCAAATAAGGCCACGCTTCCTCCAAACTCAACCTTCCTCATTCCTAACACATTAGCGTAATTGATTTAAATCGGTTGATGCGTTCAAAAGTTATTTTGAGACATATCCAGAACAGGCAGAAAGACTAATGCAGATCGGTGGAGTTAAAACTGAGAGCTCGCTTCATCCGTTCGATAAACCAAACCACATGTTTATGTTTTTATTTATTTTTACCCTTTGACAAGATTTGCTAAATCGCCGATACAGGAAGCCTTCTATACGAGTGCGCAAGCAAAAAATTAACATCCCAACTTGTACCCGTCTGGGGCACAAACCGTGGACGATGAGGGAGGAAACTGGCCTCAGTACACACGCACGACAGGGATTCGAATCTCGACTTCTCCCGTCACTATTTATTTAGTTAGTTAAACCGTAGTATCCTGTGATGTTCTTATTCATTTATAAATTTATGTCTCATAATCAGATTTATTTGTATTTATAATATTATTAAAATAATTATCTGATTTTAATCGACAAGAAGAACCTTTCTCAATAGTTAATGAATCAGTCAGCTAATAATTTATTTACATTGTTATATATCTACAATAACTTATATAAATAAATGGTACGGTGCACCACAATTTTATATTAAAATAAACATTTAATAAAAAACTCATAAGATTTGTGAAAGTAAATTATGTCTGTAGAAACACTAAAAAAAACTCTTAAGCTTTGTGAAACTATATAATAGGTATTTACAGTGTTAAAGAAACACTACAACAAAGATCATAAATGAAATAATATACTCTGCTACCTACTCTATATTACTAGAAAACTATTAACACTGTTTAACGTGAGTTGTATTGGAGTAGCGCACACCTTTCAATTCTATTAAATTACATCCGGTTTATACATGATACATTTTAGCGTTTATAATTCTTGAGAGTATATAGGTTTGGCTCTTGGTATGGTAAGCTATGTGTTAATACACCTGTGGAGTACCTTACACTATTTAATAAACACTTTAATAAAATCTAGCTTACCGTAATTGTATAGTTGTGAGCTGGGGGAGCGCTGATGGACTAACGGTCATAGAGCAGGTGGCCGAAATCACTCAGGCCAAAGAAAGTTTGAGGTTGGCGGATAACCATGTAGAGGATATGGTCACCTATCTGGCCGATGTTGTCCGCCGACGGTCTTCAAGGGAGTAGTTGCCTCCAATCACCGTGGCTCCTGAGGGCGTGCGAGTCTACCTCCCAATCCCTGACATACAGTCCCCGGGGGGGCCGAAGCCTTGGTTCCCTCCAGGACATGCAGGACCGTCAGGCCCTATGGTCTTCAAGGGAAAAGTTGCCTCCAAACACAGTGACTCCTGAGGGCGTGCAAGTCTCCATCCCAATCCCTGACATACAGTCCCCGGGGGGCCGAAGCCTTGTTTCCCTCCAGGACACGCAGGGCCATCAGGCCCTATGGGCTTCAAGGAAGAAGTAGCCTCCAACCACAGTGACTCCCGAGGACGTGCGGGTCTTCGTCCCAATCCCCGACATACAGTTCCCGGGGGACCGAAGCCTTGGTTCCCTCCAGGACACGCAGGACCGTCAGGCACCCCAGGACGCGCTACCACCTACGTTCCAAGACCTGCGGTCTCTAGGTAGTTAAGGTTCCCAGATTACCTTCCCCATTTCACACGCGCGGCTTTCTGGGGTTCGAACCAGTTGTATTGGTAGAAGTCGCGCAATGCGGCCTAACAGAACTAAGATTCCAAGACCCTCAATGGACAATAATATACCGATAATAACAATAGCATCCCCTTCACCAATTTTAAATTCAAACAACACTCGACCGATGATTTTGATGTAGACTCTGTGATGCACAAGCTGATGCCCCATTATTTTTACCTTGATATTTAAAGCGTAGCAACCTATTAATTTATGTAAATTTTATAGATTATTTCTTCAAAATATATTTGTGAACATTAAATGATATTTAAAATAATTCCAAGGTCTTCAAATTGTATTACTTGTGAATTTTTGTAAAAAGATTTATATATTATTACATCAAAATCTATTGGGAAATATTAAATTTCTTTGTTTTTTTAAGTGGATAATTTGTTTTGTGTAAATAAATATTTCAGGCATACTTTTAGAGTGGTGAGCTTTATTTGTAAATAAATATTCCAAGTATACTTTTCATGGTGTGAGATATATTTGTAAAACTGTTTTTATTAATTTGAATATTTAAAATTATAATAATATTTAGCACCGCGTCTTACTACCCGTTCGGGTTATACGCTTTAAGTACTAATTACTCTAATGGATTAGGAATTGAGAAGGTTAAATTAAAGGAAGTGAACCCGCATTCGAGTGGAGGGAGAGTGGAAAACCATTTAGGAATCCCCCAGTTCACCTGACCAAGATTCGAACCTCGATCTCCCCATCCTCAGCGTCGAGCTCAACACGACAAGTGCGTTAGCCAACTACGCCACCGAGGCGGGTGAATATTAAAAAAAAGGCTTAAGTGATCGGGTTCAAAATTGGTATCGGGGGAATTCTTTAATATAATCAATAACACAGTTTCTTTATTTATCTAAATAAATTAATTTAAGCGTAGTTTACTTACGACAATATATAGAAAGTTGATATGTTTTTTAAAAATTAACCAGAAAAATTGAATTCAAAATTAAAATCAGGGATTAATTTATCATGATCTATAAAAATAACCCAATTTTTTTTACAAATATCAAATAATTTCGGGTAATTTAGAAAAAAAATTTTTTAAATATATTAGAACAATTTGGTTTAAAGTTTATATTTACAGATTGGTTATTGTGATCAACACAATTATGTGTTTGTTTCTATGAATAAAACATAGTAATTATTAATTGGTCCCATATTTCAATCAAAAATATTACTATATAATAATAATAATAATAATAATTGATTTTTCACCTTTTGGACATAACATTTTCATTTTATCTCAAGAATATATTTTTCACTATATTTTATTTAAATTAACTAGACCCCTAACAAACTTTGTCTCTCTAAGATAACATTCATTTAATATTTTTATTACATGTTATACAAATAGTTTGTTTGTATCATTAAAATACTATAATTAGTCTTATAAATTGCATTATTATTGTTGTCTAACCGGAGCTCCTCAAGCAGGTACATTAAAAATTGTAATATATTAGAAATAAGTACATGAATAATTATTAAAACAATGTTTACATATCTTTATTAGTATAATTTTCTCTTCCAAGTATACTTTTCATGGTTTGAGCTATATTTGTAAAAACTTTTATTTGTGTAAATAAATATTATAAATTGTCATATTTGTGTTTTAACGTCTACACCCAAACACCCCCTCTCCTACCCTAAAATACAAGTTTATTTGGCTTAGAAGCTCAATCTCAAACAATATGGATAAGTAAACGTTCAGAATAAAACAATTAAACCCTTTTACTATCTCTTTGGGTAACAATCTAAAGCCACAACAATGTATAAATGAATATAACAATGTTGCTATCTCCTTCCTGTCTTTGATTCTCCAATAAACTTATTCTAGGGATTAAAAACATAATAACATTTTATTGCTAGATTTTATTGACAATCAGCAATTGCTTAATTTAAAACATTCATAACATGCGGCCACAACAATAACATAGTGTTTTTTTACAAGCAGCAATATTATTTAGGCCTTGCGACCAATACAAGTAATTAAGATTAGAGTGCAACATGAATTATATATTTGTGATAGCAAGAAAAACATATAATCACTCTTTTACCTAATAAAAACACCAGGAGAGAATATAATCTCTTCTACCATCTAGAAAATGAGTAGGATCCACCTCCAAAATAGTTCCTAACACGCTGAGAGGTGCTAGGACGCATATTGACAACGTCTCCACAGTTTTTACTGGGCGATCTTACTCTTCCGACAAACTCAAGCACAATAACATTCGGTTCATTGGTGGTCTCTTCTGATAGCCCAACGTTATAACTTTTGATTTTCTCAAGTTCGTTTAAGCACTTGACACGGTTCTATTCCTTTTTCTCGATCAGGTCTAACACACTGCACAATACCTCCTCATTCCTACAGGCATCCTGGTGAGCAGGATTTGGAGGTGTTTGATGACAATGATGTTTGTGTCGAATAAGATTGGAGGTCTTTGCGTAGGACGCCTCATAAATACCGTATTTAAATGACATAATGGCAATTGGAGATGCAGTGAATGAAATATCCCGGGGAGAAAAATAAACACTCGCTCAAGCGGCAACGCTCTCTACTCACAAACTGCGTTCCCCTCTCATGTTTTTCAAAATGTCACCGCTAGCTCCGATGACGCCAGCAGAGTGCTACGACAACATGAGTGCACCTAGTTTATCAATTCACTTTTAAACATTACACTTTGTCCTCCGAGATATATCATACAGTGTGCTTTAGATTTAACTCACTTACAGTCCAAATAATAGACAGACTTTGGAAGGAAGACGTTATCGAAACTGCCCAGACCGATTATGCAGTCATCTGGCGTTTCACCAAAAATTTTAACATTTGAATAAGTTTTGTACATTGTTAAATCCTCGAGATTTACGGGTTCTTCGCTACCTCCTCCTTTGCTTTTGATGGGCACGTGGGTGACTCTGCTGACTCTGAAGTCTGGTAGACAGACGACTCTGGCGGTGGGCACGTGGGTGACTCTGGCTGTGAGTACTCATGTCTGGTAGGTGGAGGTCTATGGTGGTGGGTACTCGGGTGACTCTGACGATGGGTACGCCTGTGATTCTGAGGGTGGGGGCGGTGGCTGCGGCGTCGTGAAGGACTGTGGCGGGTGGTGTGGAGCTCGGAAGTGTGGTGGAGGCCTGGGCAACACGGCCACAACGTCTCCTTTGTGGAAATTGTATACAGCGCATGTCATATCACACATGTAAGACTCCTCTATTCTCTCGTAGGGTATTACTTCAGTCGCTCTTATTGTGTGACAGGTAGAGTCGCAAAACTCGATGTAGCCTCGCTCCTCTCTGTCTTGATTCACTACTCTGTAAATTACATGTCTATCGCTCACCGCCACACAGGGAATATTCTCTACAGTCATATAAGCACGCCCCTCAATCGTATGACCCACAAACATTAAATTAATATAGCTGGTTCTAAGCAAGTTAAACGTACGTGAGAGCTAAACGTGCTGTATGGTTTGTAGGGTCCTCCGTTCGATACGGTGCACATGTATTAACTGCCCAGCTGCCCGATGTTGTTGTTAACTGATTGAATCTTCTGCACCGTCTCTTAAGCGCGTTCAAAGCTCACAATGTTAGGTGAACCGGGTTTTACTCCGGCGCAGGTAAATACCAGTTTTTATTTACTAAGCTCGCACACGTCTTCATCTGTTAGAGTATCAAAACGACAGGGTAAAAATACACAAAACTCGCATTCTATAAAGGATATTAGGCGTCTCCCGAACTTTGTATTGACCTCTTTTAATTTATCCACCGAGTACTTTTGATCTACGATTATATCACACAATTTTACGGTCTGCAGGCGTCAACAATATTTAACAGCTGCTGTAGCTTGTTCATTTTGATTACAAACGCTTATAAATAGACGACCAAGTGGGCACCCCCTTTATATCTACCCCTCCTTCGAGTGACGTCACGTGGTACGAGAATAACAGGGTCAATGACCTCTTTACTAGCTCACGGTTTTCAGGTCATGATCTATTTCTGTCTAGTCGACCCGCCAGGTAAAACCCATTATCACATAGGGGGTTATAACATTGTGATGACGGCACCGGGAAAACCCATTACGACATAAGGGGTTGTGACACAAACCTCTAAGGAGGGGAAGTGAGGGGAAGCGAAAGTGGTCTCAAGGCAGGGGAACCATTTATCACACTCTACTCCAAACCGTCGTCAGGAGAGGTTCGTGCTGTTTGTTCCTGAAAGTTAAAGGCCATCCAACAGAGTGAGGGAGCAGTCAGTGTAACTTAGTTCGTTCTGTGTCGTGGCGATGTAAGGAGAGTGGGGAGTGAAGGTAAAGTGAAAGGAGCCTTACGGCCATAATAAGCTGTCAGCTGTTCGGCGGTCACACTCTATGCTTTGCGCCCGGCCAGAGAGGATGCTCACTAGCGATGCCACCCAGTGCTGTGGACCACATGGCAATAAATAAATAAAAAATTCCAAAGGCCCACCCCAATCCTAATCAGACACAAAAAACCAATGAGCACAAATAAAAAAACAAATGAGCACCGATAAAAATACAAGTACCAACTGGTTTGGAACAAGAACCATCATGTCTGGAAAGGTTGTCAGGAGGAGGGGAGGGGAAACCAACAGCCAATCAGAGAGCGAAAACAACATGGCGTAACAACCAATCAGAGAGCGACAACAACATTGCGTAATCATCATAATGCACACTCTCTCCACGTCGGGGTCAAAGATCAAAGTTCAAACTGGGGTGATAGGTCGCGCTAGACTACTTTATATATATAAGTATTTATTCAAGCCATATCTTTTACACCACAGATATGCTAGGCCAGTTGTGGCTTCATATGGCTTATAATCTAACTTAAGACTAGGACATGCACAACATCAAGTCCTTGGCCGTTAATTTATCAATGTTAAAGAGTAGACCCACCTTTCACCAATAATACTTTTTTCGGTCATGCCGGGAATAGAACCTGGAGCCCTTATCTCGGTAGGTATACATGCTACCGACTGAGCTAAGGCGTCGGACAGATATATGTATATAAATAAATATATATGCACTGCAGGGGGCGTGATATAAAGCGTTAGGCTTGCATTTTTATGAGGTCACACACCATTGATGAGGAAGTTGGGGCTCGAATCCCGACCACGTTCATTAGGGATGGTTTTTACATTTGGTTTTCCCATTCGTCCTCTTTACTAATTTGGATGCACTTCTTAAGTACTGTACTACCATTATTATCTCTATATCTCAAGTAAGCCGTTAAACCTGTGAAGTTAATATTCCAACTTAAAAAAACACATTTAAGCTATTGAACTTATTTAAGGCACATAATCCAAATAAAGTAATAATATCAATAACAATATTTATAAAAAATAAGTCTCATTAATTAATTCTTACTTTCAATCGCAAAATCAAGGTCAAAAGACTTGTCTTTCACTTAATCACGATCAACTTAACGTTCACTTAACGTAAATAAAATAATGTATGATCAGGATGCACGCAACGTAATTTAACAGTTCGATCAAAACTTATCCGATGGTTTGGACTGTTTGAACCACAAATTGTTCATTAAAATGATACCCAAGCACTTAGGTCAAATTGGGCTGCAAGTACTTGCAATAGAAGCTTTACCGGAACTACAAAATAAAGAAACTACGACGTTTTAGACTTCAATAAATTTTGTAGCTCTCCCCCCCCCCCCCC
>CABFOV010001799.1:21886-71083 GCA_902141375.1 Timema poppense | reverse complement strand
CCCCCTCTTTATTATTGACAAGAAAAAATGTGGTTTTAAGTGACGGGCATAATGAATTATAAGCTAAATCCTAATATAAAAATATTTCCATGATATGACACATACCTTTGTATTTAAAGCCGTGTGGCCTGACATCAATTGATACTTTCTCGCTGATCGAGACGGTCGCCTTAAGTTGATCATGATCCTGTCATATTTCTGAGAATCGACCTTGACCCCCGGTTCCTGCAAACCAAACCAGACGAGCCTGACATTTAGGCCACGTGACCACCGTTGTGGGCATCTCATTAATTGTAAGAACCTATATTTGGCAGATTTATTTATGTCTATTGTGATTCTAGAATTGATTTTATTCACAAAGTATCCCCTAGCTCTTGTAGTTAATTTTATTAAACAGTTAAAGTTTTGATTACATTTCCATTCTTTCAAATTGAAAAGAAAATAATTTAATCTTATCTAATAAAAAATTATTTAACCAACTTTCAGTCTGTCAATAAAAACATACGCTTGTATTTTATTTGATTTATGAGAATTAAAAGATAGCTTTAATGTATTTAAAATAAGCTATTTTTAGTCTCTATTGTAATCATATGACGCCGAGTGGGTTAGAGATTATTTGGAGTCTATATCGTGATTTTACAGGGAATACTATTAATTAATATTTAATTCGCCATGTCAATAGTATCCTTAATAGTATGGTGCAAATGACAAATAAAAGATTAATTCTAATGAATTTTAAAAATTCAATATTACAGTCCGATTTTCATAGTGAAGAGCCTTATCTCACATTTAGAAGAAGTTACTAGATCTACTTTAACGTATTTTTACTTCAAGACATGTAATCTACAGCTTTCACTTTTGACAGCTATTATCAATACATTTAAAATAACAACTATAAAATAGAATGTTATCAATTTTTTTTTTAAACGTGTTTGTATTTTTAAAAGGCTCTTACTATGAAAATTAGACTGTACCTAAATGTCTGCTCCGATCTGTTCTTGCCCCGCTTGCATTCACATCACGCTAAGACTTATTTATATATTAGGACAGTGTCTTACTACCCGTTCAGATTATACGCTTAAATACTGATTACGCTATCGGGATAAGAATAAGGAAGGTTGAATTCAGAGAAAGTGAACCCACATTTGCGTGGAGGGAGAGTGGAAAACAATTTAGGAGGAGAGAGACACACAGTAAACAATCATCACACCCTCCACCCACTATGTAGCATTTTTAAACATGTCCTGTCCTAAAACATGTATCTTTCATGTAGACGAGTAATTGTATCCATTGTGATATTAGAGTTGAAAATACACAGACATAGCCTAATATTAACAATAACAACATTTCACAATCATACCAAAATTTATTTTTCAGGGGGATGGAATTACCTGTAGTAGCTCATGGCGAAAAATATAATTAATACGTGCATATATTATGTAAAACCGTATGAAAAGTTTGTTTTAACCCCTACAACCCCCCTTCCCTCACCCTCTTCGCCAGCACTATCTAAGGAAAACCATTCTATAGACCTGATTACATTTTAATATAGGTATCATATAACGATTTTTCATGGCAAAATATTACAAAATTAAATGAATAAAGTATGATAAATCGTGTATTGTACGAAGAAAGAAACATTTTGCTGAAGACAAAAGCGTTACATTATTTATACACCCATAAACTCTGAAACAATGTGCGGATTATATTTATTTAGAGACTTATGTGCTCATAGTTAAATTATGAGAGGTAAGCTAACGTATACATGGGTAAGTAACAGTTATTGTTTAGTCCAGATGAGGTGTATTAATAAATTAAACTACTTTTAAATAAAACCTTAATTGTATTAAACCCAGATTAAAATATCTCCCAACAGCAAATAAACATGATCTACAGACACTCTAAAGTATTTAATACAGTAGCAGCGTTATTAAATCTAATACGTGAACTAGGAGTAAACACAAATAGATCTATAAAATAATTGATATAATTATGTTCCTCCAATAATCATTCTATAATCAAATTCCATATTGTTTGAAAATGTCAATTACTGTCTGACGTCAATATTTTTTGTAAAACTGTGATTCAGCACAGGAATTGATTTTGTTACGTTGTCATTAAATCTTAAAGGCTTTTGTTTCCCTTACTATTTCAAATTACGTTCAAGTAAAACAAATAAAATATCCCACACATTACAATTAAATATTAAAATAGACAATTGTGTGTTTAGCTCATTGAAGAGTATGAATAGAAACAATATATTTATGTCTCAATAGAAGAAAATAAAATTACTTTGAATATATTCATTTGTGTAGGTATAAATGAATAATAAAATTTAAGTATCGGAGATTGATGCGTACAAGAAGTTTCTTCCGTACGCTAGAAAAATAGGTCAGTCAGTGTTGTTAGAAGAGATTGTTGTGTCATCAAGTTTCAAGCATGGTGCATCATCCTGGCCGGGGAGTCATCGTGGCTGTTTCTGTGCTCGTTTTTATGGTTGTGATCAACACTGTGCATGGTCGCTCCAGAACTTTTCACTCTGGACATCGAAACGATCGCAAACTAACCGAAGAAGACATCAAAAGACATATAATAGAAGACTTTGTCATGCAAAAAAACAAATATCCCGCGAAAAAATTTGGCTTTAACATAAATCAACCAAAGAGATTGTTAATTAGGCCTACGAGCTCTGAAGAACATTTTTCTTTGACTGAACAATTGTACGATGATAGCGAATCGTCTGAATACGAACATATTTTAGAAGTTCAACCAAAGAAAAGGACGCAAAAATATAAGTTAAGGGTAAAGCCTAGAAAAATAGGAAGAAACAACCAGTACGTCAAGAAAAATAAAGAAGTAGGTGATAGTTTGAAGTCTGAGACAACACTGTTAAAATATTTATCCCCTAGAACGCGCCACCGTTATAATAAGGCTTCAGGAGCAAGTACAAATTATCTGAGCAAAGGAAGTATTCGGGGTAAAGAAAGGCAAAACATAAAATATAGCAAACAACCTATTTCTAAAAAAAAAAGAATGGATATCTCTCAAATAATCAATGATCATAAAAACTCGAATAATGGCTTGTTTAAACTACCACCTCAAGAATTAATTAACACAAGGCAGCTAAACTACAAAAGAAAACATACCGCTATTAACTTCCCCCAAAAAGAGCATGGAAAACAAATGAAATACCAGCAAAGTAGAGAAACTTCGAAAAAGGAGTCAGGGCTCCCCAAAGTTGTTTCAGGGGGAAAATATTACGAGATTACTGAATATTCTGAAAACAGCTCAAGTGAAGATTATAAAAACATTAGTGAAGAAAACATAATTGTTGCCAAATTTCCATCCACGGAACGCAGTGGTCAAAACATTTTGAACCAATTTACTCAAACAAGTAATGTTTCTGTTGACACAACTATAGATGACAATGAAAGTGAGATAAAATTAATGCTACAAGGTGAAAATAATGCGATTTTAAAGAAGAATATACAAAGTTATGAAACAAAATTTAAAAAAGCATTTGAAAATGTGTACAACTCAAACGAACACCAGATGAAATATACAATTACAGATTTACCAACTGATCTCTACTACACTTCAGAAGAAACAAATGAATTCACTGTAACCGATGAGTCGAAATTAACTACAGAATCTTTTGCACTTGAAACTACGAGCAACCCCATTACTTTTATATCAATGGAGTCCCCGAAAACTGAAATGATCTTACAAATTATGCAGGACAACAAAAATGGAGACAATGTTGAATACCTTTTACGTGAAGGTCAGTTGGATAAAAATAGGTTGTTATTAGAGGAAAATAAGGATTACTCTTTTAAAGTTGACAACGACAGCAATATTAATGAAAATTCTCCTTACAAAATGATTTCAGAACAAAAAGAAGAGACTGAAAAGTACAAAAAATTAAATAGTGCACCTACAGAACTTGGTGGTGAAGCCAATCCAATGGAAAAACAATTGAATGGAACTGAATTTATGGGAGGAAATAGTGTCATTCATTTTGTGCAAAGGCCTAACTTTGTCAGTGTCCAGTCAGGAAGCAAAGCAGTAGCCAAAAATGATGACGAGAAGGGAAACAAAACGAAAGTTATACATACAGAAGAATCAACTAGTTTTGGGAGTAATATAGACAACTACTCAATATTTATCAATCAACATCATAAACCACCGTATCAGAAAAATGGCTCTGAAATAGATCATTTGCTAAACGAAAAACCCAATCCAAACGAAAATTATACATTGAAAAGTGCCGAAGACACACCTACATTTCCGAAATATTTTCCTGTAGAAGTTCAAGATAAATATGAAACAAAGGGTGGAGAGGGTAATTTTGAATATCCAGAAGAAATTAACGAAGCCAGTCCCTCGACCTTTAAAGTGATAAGGAAAGAAAAAAATGTTGAAACTAAGTCGAAGGAAAGTAGCTCAACAAGACAGAAAAAAATACGGGAGCGTCATCCATACTCCTCAGATGAAAAGTTTCATATCTTCAAAAAAGGTGAACAAAATTACAACTCTAGTGATTCAAAAGAAATCAAAAGTGTTAATAACCCCTTATATAAAAATAGTGTATCGAGCCCATACCGCTACTTTAAGGATGAGTCAAAAAGTAATGAAGAAAAACCGGAAGTTCAATCAAATCCCGTGAGAAAAATTGACTTTGGTTTTGAAATGGACGACGACAAATACATATCAAAATATTTCAGAGGAAATAAAAATATTACATACGAAGTAGTAGAAACAAAATCGCCACCAAGTGACTATAGCCTCAATGAGAATTATCATACAAACACTGACGACAGAGATGTGATTCATAAATATTCGTCAGAAGAAACTCACAAGAGTTTCCCAAAGGTAAGTGAGAAATACGAGTCCTATATTAGCCGCGATAATACTTACCCTTTTAAAGAATTGGCGAAGGTACCTTACAGGCCTCAAACACCAGACACAAACAATGAGGAAATAGAATATCAATCAAATAACCACTTACTTACAACATCCTCATGGATATACAATAATAGTAATAATAGCTCAAAGTTTTTAAATGTAGGGTTGCTAATAAGAAAAAGCGATAATGACACGCAGCTTACTGAGCTAGACCAATCATTAACAACTACTGAAATAAATAGGGGATCAAAAACTTTTTCTGGATTAGGAATGATTTCTACAGAAGCTACAAAATTAATGAGACATACTAAAGGACCTAACGATGAAATATTGTTTAGTTCCCTTAAGACGTTAACTAGTGAGAATGAATATCACGAACACAATATGAAAGAAATAGAACTACCTGACCCTAATAGTAGAGAATTCCATTCTATTGCGGGTTTATCCGCCAGTTTGTCAGGTTCAGTGTTGTCCTCATTTACAAACGATAAGGAGTATCCATTCACCGCAGATACAAAGCAATCATCCACAAATGATGATAAACATACTTTACCTTTATCTGGGTTAAACAATCTTATTCCTGAATCAATACCCGAGACTTTTACAAAAGAAGAACATATATCAGAGAAAGAAATGGAGGGATATAATCAAGACAAAAATAAAAATACTTTCCAATTTTCAAAGTTGGTCAACTTAATTCCTGAATCACTTCCCGAAACTTTAAAGCAAAAAGAGCAATTATTCCCAGATAAACAAGACAACTACAATCATGATGAAAATAGTTCTCTTTTTCCTAAGATGGAAAATGTTTTTCCAGGCTCACTTCCAAAAATGTTACCAAGGAAAGAACAAATATTTAAGGAAGAAAAAGGGAAATATATTAAAAATGAAGATAAGCATTATTTGCATTTGTTTAGTCAGGAAAATCTTAGTCCAGGACCACTTTCCAAAACTTTTACGAGGGAAGAGCAAATATCTAAGGAAGAAAATGGGGATAGTATTCAAAATGAAGGTAAAGAAACTTTTCCTCTGGTTAAGCAGGAGAATTTTATTCCAGGATCAATTCCCAAAACTTTACTAGACGGCGAACAAAATATATCCAAAAAAGAAAATGGGGAATATATTCAAAATGAGGGTATACAATCATTCCATTTGTCTAAGCTGGAAAATCGTATGACAGGCTCACTTTCAAGCAGTCTAACAAGGGAAGAACTAATACCCAAGGAAAAAAATGAGGACTTTACTAAAAAAGAGGATAAACAAACGTTACCTGTGTATAAGCAGGAACATCCTACTCCAGGATCACTCCCAAAAGATTTACCAGGGAAAGAACAAATATCCAAGGAAGAAAATAGAGGACATATTCAAAATGAAGATAAACATTCTTTGCGTTTGCCTGAAAAGGAAAATCTTATTTCAGGATCACTTCTCAAATATGTACCAAGAGAAGAACAAAAATATAAGAAAAAAAATGGGGCAAATGTTCAAATTGAAGATTTACCTTATTCACATTTTTCTAAGAAGAAAAATCTTATTCTAGGATCACTTCCAAAAACTTTATTAAGAGAAGAACAAATACCAAAGGAAGAAAATGAGACAAATATTAAAAGTGAAGATAAACATACTTTTCCTTTAACTAAGCAGGAAAATCTTATTTCAGTATCATTTCCAAAAACTTTATCAAGCGATGAACAAATACCCAAGGAAGAAAATGTGGAGTATATTCAAAATGAAGATCAACTAAACTTTCCTTTGAACAAGCAGGAAACTATTATCCCAGGATCACCTACAAAAACTTTATCAAGGAAAGAACAAATATCCAACGAAGAAAATGAAGAACATAATGAAAATGAAGATATACATTTGTTCCCTCCGTCTAAGCAGGAAATTATTATTCCAGAATCACTTACCAAAACTTTAATAAGGGAAGATCAAATACCCATAGAAGAAAATGTAGAGTATATTCAAAATGAAGGTAAACCAAACTTCCCTTTGTACAAGCAGGAAAATATTATCCCAGGATCACCTCCCAAAACTTTATCAAGAAAAGAACAAATATCCAACGAAGAAAATGAAGAACATAATAAAAATGAAGATAAACATTCTTTCCCTCCGTCTAAGAAGGAAATTATTATTCCAGAATCACTTACCAAAACTTTATTAAGAGAAGATCAAATACCAAAGGAAGAAAATGTAAACTACATTCAAAAGGAAGATAATTCAACTTTCCCTTTATCTAACCAGGAACATCTTAATTCAGGACCACTTCTCAAAAACTTATCAAGAGGAGAACAAACACTCTTGGAAGAAAATGAGGAATACATTCGAAATGAATATAAACATTCCTTCCCTCAATCTAAGCAGGAAAATCTTATTCAAGTATCACTTCCTAAAACTCTATCAATGGAAGAACAAATATATAAGGAGGAAAATGGTGATTATATTCAAAATGAAGATAAACCTTCTATCCCTCAGTCTAATGTGGAAAATATTATTCCTGGATCACTACCCCAAACCTCATCACGGGAAGAACAAACGGAAACGGGGGAAAGTGAGGAATATATCCCAAATGAAGATACACACACTTTCCCTAAACATGAAAATCTAATTCCAGAATCACCTCCTAAAACTTTATCAAACGAAAAACAAATAATCAAGGAAGAAAATAGAGAATATATTCCAAATGAAGATAAATACAATTTTCCCTTGTATCAGAGGGAAATTTTAATTCCAAAATCCCCTCCCAAAACTTCATCGGGAGAAGAACATGTATCCCAGGAAGAAAATGAAGAATATAATCCAAATGAAGATAAATATTCTTTCTCTTTTTATAAGCAAGAAAATCTTATTCGAGGATCACTTCCCGAAACCTTACCATTGGAAGAACAAGTACCTAAGGAGGGAATTGAGGATTATATTCATAGTGAAGGTAAACACTCTTTACTTTCGTACAAGCAGGAAAATCTTATTCCAGGATCACTTTCAGAAACTTTACCAATAGAACAACAAATATCCAAAGGAAAAAATGGGGAATACTTTCAAAATGAAAATAAAAATTCTTTCCATTTGTTTGGACAGGAAAATTTTATTCCGAAATCACTTCTGAAAAACTTATCAAGAGAAGAAGAAATTTCTGAAGGAGAAAATGAGAAATTTGTTCAAAATGAAGATAAAGATTATTTTCCTCTATTTAAGCAGAAAAATCTTACTACAGGATTACTTTCCAAAACTTTACCAAAGGAAAAACAAATATTCGAGGAAGAAAATATTCAAAATGAAGATATACATTCCTACCCTTTTTATACGCGGGAAAATCTTACTCCAGGATTACTTCCCAAAACCTTATCCAAGGAAGTACAAATATACATGAAAGAAAATGAGGAATATATTCCTAATGAAGATAAACATTCTTTCCATACGTTTAATCAGGAAAATACTATTCCAGGGTCATATCCAAAAACTGAACAAAGGGAAGGACAAATAAGAAAGGAAGAAACTAGGGAATATATTCAAAATGAAGTTAAAGATTCTTTCCATTTGACTAAGCAGGAAGTTCTTATTCCAGGATCAATTCCAAAATCTGTACCAAATGAAGAACAAATAACCAAGAAAGAAAATTGGGAATATGTTCAAATTGAAGATAAACATAATGTATCCATGTCCAAACAAGCAAATATCATTCCAGAACCACTTCCTATAAATAGACTCAGTAAAGAACCAATAATTAAGATAGAAAATGATAATATTCATGATGAGGATAAAAATTCTTTCCATTTATCCAAGCAGGAAAATATTATTCTAGCCACACTTCCCAAAACTTTGTCAAGAGATGAACAAATACCAAAACTAGAATATGATAATTATATCCAAAATGACGCTGAACAGACTTTACCTTTGTCTAAGCAGGAAAATCTAATTCAAATATCATTTCCCAAAACTATATCAAGGGAAGAAAAAATATCCAACCAAGAAAATGAAATAAATAATCAAAATGTAGATGAACATTATTTCCCTCCGTCTAAGCAGGAAATTATTATTCCAGAATCACTTACCAAAACTTTATTAAGAGAAGATCAAATACCAAAGGAAGAAAATGTAAGCTCTATTCAAAATGAAGATAAACTGATTTTCCCTTTATATAACCAGGAAAATCTTAATTCAGTATCACTTCCCAAAATTTTAGCAAGAGAACAAATATCTAAGGAAGAATATGGGCATTTTATTCAAAACGAAGATAAACATTCTTTCTCTCAGTCTAAGCAGGAGATTATTAATCTAGGATCACTTCCCAAAACTTTGTTAGGGAAGGAACAAATGTCCATGGAAGAAAATGAGGAACATATTGAAAATGAGAATAAGGATGATTTTCATTTGTCTAAGTTGGAGATTCTTAATCAAGGATCACTTCCCAAAACTTTATTAGGGGAAGAACAAACATTCATTGAAAAAAATGGGGAATATATTCTAAATGAATATAAACACACTTCTCCCTTGTCTAAGCAGGAAAATCTAATTGCAGAATCACTTCCCAAAACTTTTTCAAGAGAAGAACAAATATCTGAAGAAGAAAATGGGAAATATATTAAAAATGAAGATAAACACACTTCTCCCTTGTCTAAGCAGGAAAATCTAATTGCAGAATCACTTCCCAAAACTCTATCAAGGGAACATAAGATATTTGAAGAAGAAAATGGGAAATATATTAAAAATGAAGATAAACACACTTCTCCCTTGTCTAAGCAGGAAAATCTTATCCCTGGATCACTTCCCAAAACTCTATCAATGGAAGATCAAATATCTAAAGAAGAAAATGGGGAATACATTAAAAATGAAGATAAAAACACTTTTCCCTTGTCCAAGCAGGAAAATCTTATCCCTGGATCACTTCCCAAAATGTTATCAAGGGAAGAACAAATATCCAAGGAAGAAAAAGAGAAATTTATTCAAGATGAGTATAAACATAGAATCCCTTTGTCTGATTTGGATAATCTATTTCCAGAATCACTTTACAAATCGTTATCGAGTGAAGAAAATGTATCATCTACATCTGAGAAGGAAAAATATAATCAAAATGAGGATAGTAATTTCCACCCTTTGTCTGATTTGGACACTTTTGTGTCGGGATCACTCACCGTAGCTTTGGCTAACGAGGAACAATCTTACAAAGAAGATTCAGAATCGTATTACGAGGGCGAACTTTCATTCACAAATCAAGCAAAAGTGACTACCCACCATAAAGGCAACATTAAATCTAACTCATTGATCCAATTACCAACCAACAATAAAGAACAACTAGGGGCCAGCGAGTCACAGGAGACCTCGCCATATTGGGCACAACCCAATTTTCTTAACTACTTTGAGACTAAACGATGTCCAATAGACCCTAAATTCAATACACTAAAATACCCATGTGAATTAAAACACAGTTTTAAAAATAAACCCTTAAAAACCCTTAAAAATAAAATAAAAGAATTTTATTTTATTTTATCCTCACCGCAAATTATTCGTCCAATATCCACCCATAAATTATTTAAGTTCCCAATTTATGATTATATCTATGCACGAAAGGTAAATGAGGAAATGGTTGACAATCCTGATTACACTTCAAATTATAATCTTCCAGAGAAGAAAGAATATGTTAATCTAACATCATTTAAGGGAGATCCATTCTATTTGTTGTTATTGTCCATTCAAAATAAAGAAACTAATTCAAATATAAATGAAAGTTCACCCTACCTGAAGCAAAAACATCAAAAACAAGGAAAGAGTAAAAAAAATAATCACAAAAACTCCAATAATGTCCCAGATACACAAAGCCATGGTCACATACACAACAAAAAAGCAATTAAACACGGTGGTCCACTGTTAGGGTTTGGAGATTACGCATCTTTCGCCGGAAAACTAAATGAAAACCCCAAGGAATTAGCAACAGAAGATCAAGAAATTGTGTTTGACAATGAAATTATATTTAGATTGGCGACAAATCACCTTTCTTCATTTGGGAACGAATATTTCAGTAACAATAATGTATTTGTAAGTTCTACACCAACTATATCAAGCATTGCAGAAAAAGAGGATATTTCTAATGAAGTGGCAGTGAAAGGGATGAAAACAGACGACCGTAGTGGAAATGAGAGTGAACGTGCTGAAATCGCGGGAAAGAGAAGGGTCTCCATGCAAAATAATTTCGAGGCATAAGACAGCTTTGAATATGAAACAATTGAGCCGACTTTTCACAAAACTTTGAAACAATTTAATTCATTAAAGGGTGAGAAATAATGTTCTTACTTTAATACATTTAAAACTAGACCTAGTAGTGGTAGCATCCCTCTAATGTCAAAAGACTTGACATAATAGGAAGACTATGAAGATTTTGAAAATGGAAATGAATACAATTTTTAAGGCCGTATTTAACAACAAATTATTGTATTTTTAATAACTATCTTGTATAAAACTGAACTAAGTGTGTATGAACTTTTATCGTTGCTTAATAATATTATACCATTTGTTGGTTCCTAAAATTTTTATTTTTCTAACATATTATATTGACCATGTAAAATTAAGTTTACTTCTTCAAATGACCAAACTACTAGTTTCATGAGCGTAATGAAACAAAATTTGTATAATTATGCACTTTTATTTTATTTTTATCAGCTGTTTACTAAGGATGTGAAAAAAAAAAAAAGCTTTCTGTGAATTTTTATGGGCCCTTTAATGCTGTGATAAATTTATTTAAAATGCTAGCTAAAGAAAATGCAGTAAACATTTTGAAAACAATATTATATCTATCGATTTTCTTTGATAAACACGATTTATCCCTAGGGTGTTAGTAAGAATCGTTGACCTACACATACAAATAGATCTGTATTTATTTGAAATGTGCATTTAATACTAAGTCAAAATAAACATATTATTCTATTAGCACCTATTTACAAGTGTTTTGTTTATTTCTTTTTAAAATATGCGAAATTACCTCAACCTAAATAACATATCACTAGTCAATACTACCCAACAATGTTTTCACTATCACAGTAATGACATGGGAAAATAATATACAATGAACCTATTTGTGATTTTATACTTTTTGAATTAATCATTACTTAGGATTTTATGTTTCATTTAGACTCTGAAAATCTAATTTTATCAATAATCATCATTACAATTTTGTAGGAATAGCTGGCCATTTAAATAAAACCAAAATAGTTTCATAATAATCACACTGTTTTACTGCTCGTGTCTTGTATTGTTGATAGTTTTACGGTGCCATTAAGATTGTGGTGTGAATGTCACTATCCTGGTAGCAAGTTTCTTGTGACGTCAGTTATCTCCTCTCTAGCTATCCTTGGGGCTTAGTGTACTCATACATTATTCACACACTACCCGCTTGAAGACGGGCCATTTGAGAGTTTTGTGTCATTGGAAGTATGACGTCCAGGGACTCCAAGAGAATTGTGAATGATAGTATTAATGTGTACATGTTCTTTCACTTTCTTGGGGGTTTAGTGTAAATTAATTTGGTGTTATATCCTGTGTCTAAGAAGAAGAAAAATACACGGTAATTCAGTAGACGTAGACTCATAAGTGTATTCTATCTGAATTAATATAGCCTGATCAATCTTCAGGCTCAAATTCTTCAAAGGTAGAATAGTTTTGTAACTAAACCCCAATAATCTTTATATAAATATACTTTAAAAAAATCAAACAATAAACTAACATAACTGCACTATTTTACACTGTAACTGGGTTCTGGGAGTAATCACTAAATAATAAAATAACAAACGTGAAAACCAAAACGTTAGCCGCTGTCTTACTGACTTCATCCCATACTGCCAACCTCTAAAACATTATCATACTGTGCACTCTCTCCTTACCAAATAACAATAAACCTAAATGTTACATGTGGCTGGCCTAATGCAATAACATTAAAGATTCAGTCTTTCTGGAGGTTTTGTTCTCTTAGATGAACGACGCAGAACGTGAGGTGTTGTCTCCTGAATTTCCACTGCAGTAGGCAGGATTGGAGTTGGTACAGGCCTTTCTAATGGAGTTGAATCACCCTTTGCACCGTTTTTTCCCATTTGAGGTGATGATGGCCTCTGAATTTTTTGAGGCTGCGGTAGCAGAACCGACAGTCGTTCTTGGATGACTGGTGATTCTGTGAGCTGCGGTTCTGTGTTTGGCACTTCACATGTTAGTTTTCTCAATTGATCTGCATGGAAAAGTCGCTCTTTTGTTGTTTCATTACAGTAAACTAAGTATGTCACTTTACGGCATCTTTTAAGAATGACACCAGTTTTCCATCTAAACTCATTATATCCTGGCATCTTTTTTTGTATGTTTCTTGTGGGAAGAACTCCAGTGGGTGTTGCTTTTTATGAATAGATGAGTCACGTAGTTTACTGAAGCTTGGTTTTAGCATGTGCAATCCTGTGTGAATCGCAATACTATATCACTGTATTTGGAGTATGTCTACAATGAAACAACTATTTCACTAACAATACGTCAAGCGGGACGTTAGAGGCTTGGTTTACCATCTTCAATCCTGCTACAATTTGAACCACTTTTTCTGCAGTACCAATTGATTGTAAATGATACGGCGGTGACTTTATAGAGATGGACTAAACAGTGATTTTAATATATCAGTGACTACAGTGACTGTTATTTTAAAATATTGGTTATTTATACAAGTGCTTTATCGCTATGACTGGTATTCACAGTATTTTGATGGACCGATATTTGTTCACTTTCCAACCACGGTCAAAGCTAGTCATTATAAGCTGCTGTCCAAGTAGGCGAGTACAATCGAGTATCGGTTGGAAGGAAACTAATCACTCGAGTGTTTGGCGGCTTGCAATGGAATTCGATACTTACAGGCCTAACATAAACTCTTCCTGTCGGCACAGACATTGACATTTGATATACAGCTACCTAATCGTCAGGTTTCATCTGGGTTTCATGTTGCATGACTAATGTACAGTTAATAAAAAACTATGTGTTTCAAAAAGTTTACCACAATTGTAAAATAAAAAAGCAAAAAAGTTATTTAATATTTTATAGTTAAATGTTATGTAATTTGGGCAAAATTAGTTGTCCAACAAACATTATGTTAAACCTGAGTAACATTATTAAAATTTATTTGATGTACTATGAGAAACTCATATAATTGTGTAATTAATTTAGTGATCTGTTTTACTACAATTAATATTTATGTGACATTAAAAATTAACATAACATAATGGCGTTTGGTTTAGAAAATGTTGTTTGAAATGCAGGTCATATATTATATTATTTTAGTGTTATTTTATTTTAAATACCGTACATCTAATAGTATACATCTATTAAAAGCAAATTAACTAATTTAAATATGAATAAAAAAACTCAAAACCACAGCACTTAGATTTAACATTGAATTAAGAGATGCTAGAAAATATGTAATCAATTATTATATACACACATACTTTAGATTAGACTATAGGATGATTGGGACCATCAACGCATAGTAAATATTAAGATTTATTTCTATTTTTTTACTTATTTGATTTTATTGTTTGCAATTTTTGAGATAGGTCCACCGAAAAAAAGATATTTTTTTTCGTAGCCTACTTTTAAAAAGAATCCGAAATGTAATTCTCTTAGTAAGCTCGCTTTTAGATTTTGTTCTTAACAACAAAGATTTTTTTAAATTGAAAACGCATGTGAATGAAACATTTAAACCATTAAAGTCATTTTCACGTAGCAATCTGATACTGATTTAAAAAAATGAGCTATACGAGATCAAGTGTTTTAAAAATAAATAACACAAAACATGTCAGTATATAAGGTAAATTCTCGATTAGCTGGTAGAAAATAAAAAATAAAAGAATAACAATTGTAGCCCCTTTTTGTCCTCCAAGACCAAGACAGGCATAAAAAGTTATACAGCATAAAAAAGAAGAATAAATGCAGAGTAAGCCGATAGGAAAATAAAAAACAAATATATTATTATACAATATATTTTCTCTTGTTTCTCTGCAACCCATTCAGCATTATTGCGCTAAACAAAAACAAAAAAGGATCACTAGACAATAATTAAAGAGTATTTCCAGGATTGAGTAAAATACTTAGCTAAATAAGAAATAAATGAAATCAACATATCGGAAGTTAAATAGTTAAATGCAAGTTTTATTTATAAACAAGATAAAGGTAAGTATTATTTATAAACAAGAAAATGGTAAGTAGTATTTATAAACAAGATAAATTTAAGCATTATTTATAAACAAGAAAAAGATAAGTATTAATAATAAACAAGATAAATGTAAATTTTATTTATTAACTAAAGATATATATTTGATAGAAAACACCTCAGGTATTTTAACTAGCGACATTATTAAAATAGGGACTCCGAATATATTAAAAATGATTACATTTGTATACGTCAACAGGATCCTAAATATTAACTTGTAAGTTCTACAAGTAAAAGGATTCTTAATATTAAACATTCTTGTATCTTCCACAAGTCTAAAGGACTTTGAACACACACAAGTCTAAAGGACTTCGAAAATGAAATCGTGATATTAATCCGAAAAATAATTTAGAATTATGATAGCCGAAACTTAATCTAGAGCTTACATTTGTTTTGGGAATATGTAGACGTGACCCAGATAGATATCCTGCCAATAGTGATAATACCTCTAATCTCCTGGCAGTATTTATTCAAAATCCGTTGCTCAGAGAGGGTGAAAGTAGGGGCTACACACATAAGACGGATACAAAGAGAGAAATAAGAGGGGAAGGAGTAATAGTGGGCAGGGAACACGTGGAAAGCAGGCTCTGGAAAGCTCCAGAACAGCGTTATTGGCACGTACAACCATCTTACGCCGGAAACGTCGTACTTGACTTTTCCCGGTGGCCTTAGCGAACATACGATGTTGACGTCCTCATTGCCTCGCGCTTTCAGTCCAAACAACACGTTCGCGTTAGCCAGTTTGGTTGCTTGGCAGATAGTCAATACAGTGGAATGGAGCATGGTGAGTTTTTAGAACATTATACTATTTTAGTTGTGGTGTGATATGACTAGAAATGATTTAGTGTCCAGTTTTTTTTAAGTTCAACGTTTTAGCTCATGAAAAGACGCTACAAAAGGACCGTGAAGTGAGTATTTACTCAAGTGTCTAGATGAAACAATACTAGCTACGTAGCTCAAGTAACTGTTGCCATCTGATACGAGTATTTCCAATCACTGATATATCAATCACCAATACTTTTGAAATCGAGTCAATGGGAGTAACAGTGATCAAATGGTTTCGGTGAAAAAATCACAGTAAGTGATTTATCGCCCATTTCTATGACTTTATTACATTGATTCTATTACTAAGGCAAAACTCAACAAACTCTTCTGAATTAAAAGGTGAAATATTATCAGACACAATCACAGCTGGCATGTTTAATGTTGCAAAGAACTCCCTTAATTTGGTTACAGTTTCTTGCACTGTAGCCCTTTTATAGTATGATTTTGGTAGGAAGAACAGTAAAAGTTAGTTACTACAGTTACTAAAACGATGTTAATATATTCATACATAAAGTCATGTCATTTGCAGATGTTACTTTTGATAGACAATATCAATACCTATAAAGTAACACACATAATATAGTATAATGTTATCAATGTTGGCCGCAAAGAAATATGTTTGAATTTTCTCTACTGTTCTTCCAACCAAAATCAGGGTATAACAATCCATGCTTCAATTCAAAACGAATAGCAATCAACTAGCACCAAGATCATGCGATTTTTATAGTTCACGTAATTTATATGCACCATTTCAAATGTTTTATTTGTGATAGGCCCTGGTGTCAAATACTTGTACTGTCCTAGGTTTTCAGTAAACTGACACGTTTCACAGCCTTTTACGGTATTTTCAATGTCGGCGTCTATGCTAGGCCACCAGCATATTGATCTAGCTAACAATTTCATTTTCACAATGCTAGGATGATGATCACGCAATTCTTTAAGAACATCATTTCTTAAACTCTTGGGAATAATTTACACGAGATCCAAGTTCAGGACCCACTTTATTTGGCCATCCTCTATTTGACATCTATCGTATGGCAACTAGGATGTTGTCTTTTGCTGTTTCCTTTACTACTTTTCCCACTAATATTGGAGGGGAGATAGCACAAATCTCTCCTTCATCTAGAAAAGCTTTGTCAAGGGGTAGTTTTGATAGCATATCCACATTCTTGGCATTGTTTCGATATTTCACTTTATAGTTGTAAGCTGATAGTATCAACCCCCATCTTTGCAATATAGCTGCTGCAAGTGTTGTAATATTTATTTTTTATAAAAAGTATCTGTATTACTTACGAATTCGTGATTATTTCAAACTGTTGCCCATAGAGAAACTCGTGAAACTTCTATAAGCCAAATATCACTGCCAATTCTTTTCGTTCATATTGAGAACAATCCTTCTGTGCTGATGTTAATGTAGCAGTTACAAAGGCTATCAGTTTTTCATAATTATCAATAACATGACACAATACTGCACCAACCTCACTTAGTGATGCGTCTGTTACCACTCATAAAATTAAGCCCAGATTGTAATGAACTAACAAGTTATGGTTGATTACCGTTTCTTTGCCTTTCTTAAAAGCTTCTTCACATCTCTGTCCATTCAAATTTCACATTCTTTGACAGCAAATTGTTCAATGATTGTAAGAGAGTTGATGACATTGGAATAAATTTAGTATAAAAGTTGAGTAATCCCAAAGGGGATTTGAGTTGAGTGACATCCTAGGGAGCTGGACATTTTTTAATTGCCTCCATCTCCTCTTTGGTAGGTTTTATTCTTTCAGAACAAAGTGTAAACCCAAGATACTCTATTTCAGTCTTAAAGAACTCAGATTTATTACAATTTATCTTAATATGATGATCATTAAGATGTTTCATGACCATTTGTAATTTAGTCATACATTGTTGTTCTGAATCACCGCTGATAAGAACATCATCTATATAACACACTACGTCATCAATTCCTTGCAATATTCTGTCCATCACACTTTGAAAATTACTTGAACCACTCGCTATGCCATACAGCATTCGATGACACTCGAATAAACCGAATTCAGTATTTATAACCATCACTATTACACAAAACACTTTCACTGTGAGATTGGCAAATATATCTTGAATCTTATGTAATGGGTACTGGTCAACTCTTAAATCTGGATTCACAGTTGTATTGAAATTGGCACACAATCGTATGTATCCTCCTTTCTTTGATACAACAACTAAAGGGGTTGCCCACTGTGAATTATGGATAATGTGATGATTCCTTTTTCTTGCCAATTTTTGAGTTCTTCTTTTACTGTTTACTTTAATTTATAAGGAATATCATATGCTTTTTTTAAATACAGGTATTATGTCTTCTTTTAAAATTAAATTTACCTGAAATCCACAATCTTGTTACCATTTTTGGTTAAAATACTTAAGAATTGTTCTTCCAAGCTTGCCAATTCATTCGATTTCAGTTCAAACACTTTCTTCCAATTTGGTTCAAGATTATCAAGCCACTCTCTTCCCAATAAAGCCACTGTTCTTGATTTACATACTACCATTGATAATTCATAATTGTCATTATTATGTTTAACACACTTAAATTATTCCAGGGCATCTCCGCTAACAGTTTTGAGAACTAAGTTAGTTGATTGCAATGGAACATGCTGGAAATGTTTCGCCTAGATTCCTTTACTAAAAATGGATACTACAACATCAGTGTTAACTTCCATGTTTAACGGCACATCTTCTACTAACAACTGAAAGATATGTCTGCCCTTTGACTGTATTTCGGCTATGTTGTTGATATCCAGATTCCCTACCATATCTTCTAAATCACTAGGTTCAGTCTCAGTTTCTTAAGGAACTTAATTTGATTCTTGATCAACTTATCTCACTCAAATGTTTTTTTTATCTTTGTTCCTAGATAGACGAACCTTACTACTATGTTCTTTCTTATTGCATGTGCTACATCGCCACTTCTTAGCTGGACATTCACTATAGCAATGAGCTGTCCCACAATTTTTGAACAAAGAACTGGCATTTTACAAGTTTTTCCTTATGACAAAACGCTTTTTGTTTTACCGCATTAACAAGCATCACCGGACGCAGCATTTTTGTTTGATTATCAGCCAATTTTATGCCGCTTACAATTTAACTGCTTGCTTAATTAAATTCCAATGAGTCCTAAGACAAAAGTTGTTTTTGAATAGGTACAAATTTCACACCACACATGAATCGATCATGTAACGCAGTGTCCAGGAATTGTCCGTAATCACAGGTGTTTGATACCGTTTTTAATTCTACCACATAATCACTGATAGATTAATTTTCCTTTTGGTCCCGTTTATTAAATATAAATCGTTCCAAATTAACGTTATGCTTTGGTCCATAATTTGTTTGCCGCCACTAACTGACCGTAATTTTTGGTGGTCGGAAGTTTTGGAGCCAGTATGTTTTTCAAAATTACAATCATGGTTATAAATAGGGACACTTTCATATTGTCTTCAACAACATTCACTATGAAAAACTGCTGAAGGCGCTCCATATATGCTGCAAACTGTTATATTTCAGCTTTATATGGATTAATTTTACCGATTAAAGCCATTTTGTATGGTTTAATTTACTTTCAGCCAGAATACAAAAATTGTCATGTTACCGTAGCATGGATAATACTGCACACAGTTGAACTTGTGACTCAGCACACAGCTGGTCTTTGTCACTGACTTTTTCCACGGACACTTATATGACTGACGCTAATGCTACCTCTTGCTGAAACGTAGCACACAGCCATTACGATTTCACATTAAAAGAATAAACAGATTGTTTCCTTATTTTTTACTCACGAAGTACTGTTATTTACGTTGATTATATATATTAAGAAACATCCTCGTCGTCAATTTATGCACTTTTTTACACTGGAACCGGGTTCTGGGATTAACCACTAAATTATTATTATTATTATTATTATTATTATTATTATTATTATTATTATTGGCACCACGTCTTACTACCCGTTCGGGTTATACGCACTTACGCTAATGTGTAATGGTAGGGTGATTGTGAGATGAAATGAAGGACCTACAGTTTAACGTGGAATCCGAACCACGGTGGAGGCTTGGCATTCCTCACATTCACAAGATGCCTTGTCAGAGGTGAAGGAAGGGTTTGGTAATCAGATAAATCTTTGCCGGGACCGAGGATTGAACTCCGTTCGCCAGCATAGAAGTCTGACACCTTACCCCTAGACCGCCAGGTCAGTCACCCTACTAAATAATCAAATAACAAACATAATCACCAAACCGTAAGCCATTGTCTTACTGACTCCGTCCTATACTACCAACCTCTAAAATATTATCAAACTATGCAATAACGAGATCAAACTCTATGATATATATATAGATATATATATCACAGAGTTTGATCTCGTAAGAAAATTTCAAATTTATAATAGACGGGTGCCTAAGAATAAGATTTACACCTAGTTCAATTGATAACTATCACAATCTCATCTTGAAATCGGTTTTTAAGTCGGACAACTCTAGAAATGAAATAAAAACTACAATAGTAAATTGACAATACTTTAATATAAAATTAATTGATTTTATTTATAATTTAGTTATAAAATATAATTATATAAAAAGTGTAATTTTTTAGTGACAGGATATTGTTTTTAATGCTTTATCTAACATTCCTAATTTTTTGAGGTATTTTGATGGATAAACTAATTTTTTTTAAAATCTATTATTCTGATAACATTACCTGTACTGACGGGTTAATGGTAGCATATAAAATATGATAAATAAGATATCCACATGTTAACAGGAAAATATTAACCACAGATTGACGTTGTTTTCCGAATGTGGACTCTCCTCCACCTCTTGATCTTATTTTCTATTACAAATTTGTAAATTTTTTTCCGGGAATTTGCGAATTATAACAAACGAATTATAAATAACCATACTGATAGCTTATTTATGCTATTAATCACAACACAATGACAGAAATGAAAACTGATTCGGATACTGCATGACATAGACAATAGAAGGTATAATAAATCGGAAAATCTCATAGTGAGAATTTGAACAGTGACTTCAGTGCCCGGGGTGATTGTTAAACTAATACTATCTAGTATCAACTGCTGAGTCGATACCCCGATAGTAGTACTCGATAGCAGAGTTTGATTTTTGGCACTTCGAGATCAGATACATGTTCGAGATTGTGCTGCTTAGGCTACAGATAAAGAAGATTACATAAACTGTTCAAAATGCAAATTATTACTAAAAACTAAGAAAACAAGAAATACGTGTATCTTGTAACACATTTGTCAACAAATTGTTGCACAAATGAATAAAATGCAGACGTAGAGAATTTGATGCGGGGTGGGACTAAATGACACTACACCCCTTCTAGACAGTTTTTGGGTGGGCAAAAATCACTCCCGTCCTTCCCCCGAAGTCAGCACCGTTATTATACTAGTATGATGTGTACATACACTGTAATTGTGAGACTTTACTATTAATTTAATATTGTGTTATGGATTAGTAGTAGATAAACTAAGGTAGATTAAATTAAATAAAAATCAAGTTTTGTTATCCTCGATGAAATATTAAGAAGTTTGGCTGGAGAGGTAGTCAGGTGGTCACCCAGTGAGAGGATAAAATATTTAAAACAGTAGGATCCGTGACCGAATTCAACTGCTATGCACTTAAGGGGCCTACAGAAGACATGATTTGGTCAGATCAGGTGCAATATCAGGTCATGTGTTGCCCGACAAAAAAATTATGATTTCATGTCGGGTGGCCGGCGCATCCAACCGCACCACCATCCAAACAAATCGTGTTGCCTTAAGTATTGTCGGGTAATTCAGCGTGTCAGTTGTACTACAAACATGGGCGCGAGTAGTAGTGTGTAAGTTGTAACATCATATGACTTAATTTTTTCCGTTCAATTAGCCACTTTTTGGCCCACATTTTTCTTTTAGTGGAATTAATCCCAAACGATGCTATTAGCGCGATCCCAACTTTTTGGTGTTTGGATAATATGTTAGGCATGATGCGTGTGTATTTTAGAGAGAAAAAATTACATGAAATCAGGCACTAAGGGCTGGTTTCATAGTCAGCTCACTAAACTTCAAGGTTACACAGTACTTCGTGCCGACGCACTAGCCCTAAATAATTTAGTACGAACCAGATCGGATCGTCTGTAGGGTCCCTAAGTTCGTTTATTAACAATAAATTAAATATTGGGATGAAGGACTATCACAATCTCCTTTATATTTTTGTGACCCTTTTAATTTTTATTGCTGTATTTTTTCAGAGTGGGTGCAATAGCCACAACAATCCCTACATTCCCTTGTTGATACTGATTTAATTGCGAGGACCATTAATGTTATATTATTGCAATTTAATTAATTCATTGGTTTCTAATCTAAACATGACTGTCTTCTGAAAATTCATCTGTTTATATTGTAAGTATATTTTATATTCTATTTCTGAGGGATTCATATGAACAGATAACAAGCTACTGTATTTTCACTCTTGTTTGTTATCCTTAAAGTAACATGTTAAAGAAATACTATTACGTAGTATATCAAAGTAGTGTGAACATAGGTGCTGCAGCTATGTGTTAGCATTTAGCAGCTTCACTACTTACTTTATTCTGCAATGGCACTTATTTCAATCTTACTAAGATGTTACTAGAGAGTATATTATCTATGTACTTCAATATATTGAGGGGTAACGAAATGACACTTTACAATCGAGTGTAATTATTGTGATTCGTATTTATGTTACCCGAATGTTGCCGGCACTAAGAAATATTAAACAATTCCACATATATTTATTAGCTTCCACAATTTATTTGATTACATGAAGTTTTTATAAACAGAATATAAAATGTGGTGGAGAACAACATAATTATTTGAACAGGTAACCAACTAGCCCCACCGTTGATTTAAATTAGTGTAGGGCTGAACTTGTCTTTATCAAACTCTATGTAATATCTAGTTGGAGTTTATGCTCCACAAATCATCCCCCTGATTTCGAATTGCCTTAAAGACTTGAGATCAACACTGTACTGTAGTTTTCAAGTTAAAATGCCAGACCCCCACCGTGGTTCGGATTCCACGTCAAACTATATGTCCTCCATTTCATCTCACAATCACCCTACCATTACATATTAGCGTAAGTGCGTATAACCCGAGCGGTTAGTAATACACAGAGCTAATAATAATAACAACAACAATAATTTAAAGGAATTTTGCACAATTTAAGAGCTTATATCACATATTCTTAATAGTTTTTCAATTGTTTATCATCATACCAAGAGTTTTGATTTTTATTACTTTTTTATATTCTAATGAAACACTGGAACATAGATGATTACAATTTAATGTTCACTTCAACGACTTTTTTACTGTAAGAATCCCCCTTTACTTGCCAGAGACCAAAGGTTGGATCATAGCAAGGTGTAAAACAACATAATTATATAGGATGCAGTTCCCCTCAATGATCTTGAGATAGAGTGCTCGCCTCAGGACCCAATTATTGTGGGTTCAAACCCAGATGGGTTAGCATATGTTCCTTGAGTGATAAAAATCTATAGTAGGTACAACTTCCTCCAGAAGGAAAGTATAGCCGTTGGTCATATGTTGATTGTGGCATGTAAAATAAACCTGGAAGGTATGGGAAAATACCTCTCCTGGCATAATTGGGTGAGCCCTTTTGCTCTTGCTCATAGAAATTCTCGTCTGCTGATATAATCATTTGGTGCAGAAATTGCACATTAAATAGACCTTCATATAATAAAATAAAGTAGGCTATATAAGATCAAGAGTAGGCCAAGGCTCCTACTCTAGGGAGGACGATATTTGAAAGTTACAAAAGTTATTAAACCTGCTTTAACATATTCATATATTCAAAGTAATGATCTGTAACAATCACTTTTGATAAATATGATTGATAACAATAAAATAATAACCCACTTTGGTTGTTGAATGGGCTAAAGCATCATTCTCAGAATTGACTGGACTGCCAATGATTTGGAGATTTGATGATTGGTTCGAATCTCAGTCGGGTATACTGAGAGGGTGGTTTTTCATGGATGGTTTTTCATTCTTCTTTCATGCAAATATGGGTACACTTCATTTAAATTCTACCCACCCTTTCCCTAAAACATAAGTGTAATTAGTTCATTTGTTTGTGTCATATGTAACTCGAACGATAAATTAAACATGATGGCAAAACAAATAATCTTAAAAAGTCATGGACTATTCCCTAGAATGCCAGCAAGTGCTAAACACATCAGATATCAGGAAGGTGTTCTCAACTTAGGTTTGACAGTTGTTTAAGTCGTTTGGTCCAGCAAACAATTAATGTTGTTTAATTTTAAAAAGCTAAAAAATATTATTTTGTGAGTCAATTTAAAGAGAAGCTTTGGTTCATTTGGCTTTTATATCATAATATGCACTAATTATGCTAATGAGTTAGGGATGGGGATCTATTTGGAGGAAATGTACCCACATTTGTGTTGTGGGAGATTGTGGAATATTTTGGAAAACCACCCTTATTACACCCAACTGGTATTCAAAGTCCAATCGCCCTTTCATCGGCAGTCTAGTCCATGTGGTCACTGAAGCGGATCTCATATAATTAATTGATTTAATTTAAAGTCTCACTGACATGAATCGACAACTGTTTAGGTTATATATGGTAAGGTTAGTTTATTTAGCTAGCTTGTCTTGTCTTGATCATTTGATTAAGAGAATGGGTGTGTGCTGTTTCAGTGGTGGCTACTATGTGGACGAAGACAGCGCTTATATTTTTCTCCGTGAAGATGTTCAGAATTACTGAGGTAAGACATGTTTTTTGGGGTAATGACATCCAAAAACAATATTAGAAAAAAATTTGTGCAACTTTTTAAATAACAGGCAGACTTGAATGAGCTTTTTTTATATTTTCAGCATCGCCTTTTACAACCTGTTCAGGTTATATGCATATAAACTATTTACACTAAAGTATTAAAGATATAAAAGGTTGAAACACAAATGAATTGTACCCACACTTGTATGGGAGAGAAAGTGGAAAAACATTTAGAAAAAACCACCCCCACTATAATCGATTTAGATTCCAACCCTGATTTCGTCGTCATTGGTGGTCCAGTCTATTGCAAGAGTTACGTCTTAGTCCATACGACCTCCAAAGTGGGTGAATGATCCATAACTACCATAAAACCAATTATTTTTCCTCTATTCACATGCTCAACACTAAATTGTGTTGGATTAGTACTACCCATATTTAGTTTTGTTACTGATGCAGATGTTGGTGAGATTGATAATAGGAGATAGCTTCACACATTTGGGCCATAGAACGTCCATAGTGTTAAGATATTATACGCCTTTGATGGTGGATCGATAAGGTCCCTTAATATCAGTGAAGATGTATTGAAGCGGCCTGGCCTGTCTGTGAGTATATTTTTACACATATTATAATTTAGTGTTTTGAGCAGATGTTGGTAACTGTCCAAATATTTGAGCCTGATGTGAAAGATTGCAGAATTTTTCAGGAAGGCTTAATTTTTTTTTTAGTTCTTTAAAATTGTCATTCTTCTCCACCCTTCCATTCGGGACATACACATAATCGTGTATTAACCATGCTAATAGATTTTAGATTATGAATGTGGAATTTTAAGAGGAAATGTACCCACATTTACATGGAGGGAGACTGGAAACCATCTAGGAAAAACCTCAGTACACCCGACTTGGATTTGAACCCCAACCTCCCCATCATTGGCAATCCAAACAGTTGTGAAAGTCATGCGTTGTGTTTAGACCATTTGACCGCCAAAGTGGGTAAATGATCATATTGTTTGATTGTTGTTTGATGGCTGATATCAATAGTTGCTTTGGATTAGAAACGCTTTTAAGATTTATCCATGTCTTTTCTTTTAAAGCAGAATTGTTTGAAATAATATGTTCAAAACTTTGGTTACTGATGTCTTAATTATCCTCAGCGGTGGTCTCAACAGTATAAGGTGTCACTCACGTTAGACTGGATTACAGATGATGGGTAGATCAAAGTTTGATTACTGGTCAGGTGTGCTGAAAGTTCTTTTTTACCCTAGATGGTTATACACACTCCCTCCACATAAATGCAGGTACATTTTCTCTTTAATTATATCTTCCTCATTCTATTTCATTAGCCTAGTTTATGTTTTGTGTACAACCTAAACCGGTTAAAATATGTGACAGAGAAAAAAAAAGTGTTATTATAAGAGGTGGAGAGGGGAGTTATTTTAAGAAAATGCACCTGTGTTAAATTGAAGATAGAGAAAACCAGAATGAAAAAACACCTCTCTGCCGTATCTGGCAGAGATTTGAGAACGTCTCCGGGAAAACCATTCTACTGTAAGCCTTAAACCATGTAAACACAGATGTAGAATCAAACCTTTTTTTTTTATCTTGACACTAAAGCATCAACGTTGTTTTATATTAGTTGTAATTATTGTGTTTATATTTCCCAAGATTCTTGATGGAATTGCGAGTTCTACTGGGGATTCTCTGAAGAACCCTTATCCTCAATGAATATGGAGGAGGAAATGGAGTTTCCTTCTCCCGATCACGAACTGGAGGATGATTCTGATACAGAGGTAATCTGATGACAAGTAGTTCAGCAAGTGCTGACCAATGGCCTCATGGCCAAGAGTTAACCCCCCATATGACATTTAAAAAAACCTCTATGACGTTGGCCTGCATACTAGCTATACCAACCAAGCAGCCACCGGTCTGTTGGTAAAGAGAGTGCCAACATTTGTGAATAGAGGGTGTTGTGGTCAACACAAGCCCTCTAGCCATTAATCTTAGTTTTCTATAATGTAGCTGCTTATTTATTCAAGTATCTCCTCATTTGTCCACACGAGGCTGAGTTTGACCCTGTTCCAGACCTACTGGCTTACAAAATATTTGGAAGCACTGGGGATTGACCCCGATACCTCCAGATTTGTAGCCAGTAACCCTAACCACTAGACCACAGAGATGGTCAAAATAAAAATATATATTCTTAGATTTGAAAAATACACCTGGTGATGAGAATCAAATCCAGGAACCTTGGCCAATGTTCTACCACTAGGCTATCCAGGATTCTTCTCGTGCTCAGGGTAGTTTTCCACTCATATTTTAAGGCAGAGTCTGTGATGGATGTTTGTAAAATATCGGCTAACATTTGGCTATCATTATTACCACAACCATCAGCAACTCGGGAGTATGTTTTATTTCGCTGTTAGTACATTTCATATAAAAAGTTTATATTGCAAAAATGATGAGATTTTGTATTCGAACTTGATACATTACATTTTAACTAAGACATACTATTCAATTACCACAAATTACTACAAGAAATGGAAAAAAAGTGACTATATGTGTGTATTTTGACAGTCAATATTTTATTGGCAAAGCTTCATAATTATCGAAGTTGACCAAACCTCCCACATATCTCTTTAATAACCTAGATATAATTTAAATTATATTTTGTACATTAGTGTCCTTACAAAAACTATCACTTTTTTTTCGTAGTAAAGGCCTTCAAAGTCTTAATCTCCATCTTTAAACTGGTTCAAAACATAATCAAAGCAAAATTAATATATTCATAGTTTGATGCAAAAACAATCATGTGAGGTAAATTTAACTCACATGCGGTCCTAGCTTGTAAAAGCTCCTCTAGTTGTAACTCTTATAAAAAAATTGTTTATTATAATCCTACTTGAATGGATAACGTTAATGAAACCTGCTTCGATGGGCCAATGGACTAAACTCTAAGGCGTTTTTCTTGCTTGGACTGTCGATGACTGGGAGATCAGGGTTCAAATCCGGGTTAGGTGTACTGAACAATTTTCCAACTTACATCCATACAAATGCCAGTACACTTCCTCTAAATTCAACCTTCTTCATCTGTAACACAGTATATATACACACTCCATTACCTTAATATGTTACACTATGGCTCTATCTTACAAGCTGCTTGATATCCTTTATGGTAAACGGAGTGTACATAGTACATATGTCTATTAGCAGAACTGGTTGTAAGATGTGGTAATAAAAAGACCAACATTTGATTTATGTTATTGTCCTCAGGATTCGATGTCTGGGGAAGAACCCAATGTGGCAGACTTTGTTCAAGTTGAGATAAAACAAGACCATGAGCTTAGTCTAGGAAAAAAAGTATTGACTAAAGCTCCAGCTAGACGAATAGAAACACGATCAACCAAGGGCGCAGCAGAGAAGAAATGTTTGAACAACGACTCAAACATTGAGGAATCTCAGGCCCAAACCCTAGTTAACACTAGATCCCAACCTACCCCTACAAGTGGAGCGCAGCAATCGAACATTAATAGTTACTATGTCCCCTCCTGCATCGAAGCTGTATATTACGAGCCAGGGGGCCCGATCAAAGAATACAAATGCCCATCATGCAGTAAATACTTTCGGCACCGGTCTAACCTCAACCAACACATCCAGATACACAGCGGCGAACACAACATATTTAAATGCCCTCACTGTTTTAAAGGCTTCAGTCGGAGGAAACACATGATTGAACACACCGTGACTCACGGGGGAGAGAAGATGTTTGACTACAAATGTCCTGAATGCAATAAAAGTTTCAACAACAGATCCAATCTGCGAAGGCACAGGCTGATACACAGCGGAGACAAACCGTTCAAATGCCACGACTGCGGTAAAGCCTTCAATAGGAGCTCACATCTGAAGGAGCACAAGTTTGTACACACGGGGGAGGAGAGACCTTTCGAATGTCCTCTGTGTGGAAGAGGTTTCTACAATCGCTCCAGTCTCAAAGTGCATATGATAACCCACACAGATTATAGACCTTTCAGTTGTGACAAGTGCACCAAGTGTTTCCACAGGAAGTCCGAGCTGAACCGACACGTAATCACCCACACCGGTCTCAAGTTGTACAGCTGTGGAGAATGTCAGAAGAGTTTCACGGACAAGTCTTACCTTAACAAGCACATAATGCTCAAACACTGCGAGGATAAACCTCTCTCTTTCGACTGTCCCGTGTGTAAAAAGACATACAACGATAGTTCCTATATTAAGAAACACATCCTCACACACACAGGAGGCGATAAAGCTTTCAAATGTGAGTGCGGGAAAGGTTTCCGCGACAGCTATCACCTCAAACGTCACAGTCGTAAGCATCTTGTAGATACGTTACAAGAAACAATATAAATAAAAAAACAATACATTTAATTTATTTAAAAACCTTATTTTCAATTGGTCATGACAAACGTTTAGAATTGAAGTTGAGTGGTGTTTTCAATGTTTATAACGCTTTGGATGGAATAACACCAGGCTCACTATCTGAAGCTTTGGATGGAATAATACCAGGCTTATCATCTGACGCTTTGGATGGAATAGTATCAGGCTTACCATCCACCTTGTATAAGGAGTCATTCTATTTTACTCCTGTGATGTATTTTTGTCCCCCCAACCAACTTAGCCTACTAGTTCCCAAAAATGTGTTTTGCCTAAATAATTCATTAATGTTGTGTGGCTCATAGATAGAAGAAATAGTTGGGTTTTTTTCAATACAAATAAACAACCTTAAGTAACAGATTTAGTATTTTGCCCAGGAGAACATTCATGTTCATATGTTTAATATTGGCCGGTGTTCAATCTGCAAGCAATGTTGCGATCATATATGTAAACTTTGAATTTGTGTGGTGTTAATAGATGTAACGTTTTCTTCAAGTCATTAGTTTAATGCAAAACTAAAATAATAGACTTATCCCCACATTGTATTTTTGGCTGCTACTAGCCATTAAAAATATCACATGACATAGAAGTACTGTATTAAATGTTGGGAGGACTGTGGTATTGTGTTCAATTTATTCATAATATGTATTCAAACAATTTAGTATTGAGAACTGTACTAGTTTTATTTAATTGCATCTATGAAACCACAACCAAAACTCCTTTAAATTTTTTAATCTGTTCCAAAGAAAACATTGTTAAATTGATCTTGTGTTGAAGTGAATATAGAATTAACATGTGTTAAAGCCCTAATCCATTCCAGAAGACTAGATAGTCAAACTTTAACACCCAAAAGGCCCTATATTCAAACACCTTTGGTTGCATAATTGTGTAAATTGCCTCATCAAGGTCAAACCATCCTGCTCCAAACACAAACTACATGGTTTCATAGTTGTCAATTTTATAAAAAATAAAATTTCGTTCAGCTATACCAGAGGTATTTAAACTTAATAAGTCGCATCCAAACTAATGTATTGAATAATAAATCAGAAGTATATGATTAATTTAATGTACCCCATAAGATGTGTTTAGATTCAATACCACTTTTCTATACTTAAGTATCTGAAAATATGGAAATTCCTTCTGAAAAACTCCAAGGATTTGATATTAAAAAAAAATATGGCCACCTTAAATGATTTAATAGGTCAATTAAGATCAATATTTTTCAAAATACATGCTAAAATTCACTGAGAAATAAAAGAGTGTTTACACTGCCATAGAATCCAAGACTAGTGGCTTGTTTTATAATTAGACTTAGTATGCCTAAAGTGTGGCGCTATACTAAATTCAGGACAACACCAACCTAGACAGTAATGTACTGGGCCAGTTTCAGAGCCAGACCTATTAATAAGCCTCAAGTGTGGCGCTATACTAAATACCAACCTAGACAAGAATTTAATGGGCCAAATTCATAATCAAACCTAGTACCTTTCAAGTGCACCACCATACTATATATAGGGAACCAACTAAGACCAGAATATAATGGGTAATTCTCAGTCATATTGAGTGAGCATGTCTCAAGTGTGGCGCTTTACTAAATACAGGGAATGCCAGGCCTCCACCGTGGTTCAGATTTCCACGTTAAACTGTAGGTCCTTCATTTCATCTCACAATCACCCTACCATTACATATTAGCGTAAGTGCGTATAACCTGAATGGGTAGTAAGACCCGGTGCTAATAATAATAATAATAATACTAATACTAAATACAATAAGACACTAGGCTAGACTATAACGAGCCAGTTTCAGTTATATTGGGTGCTCCTCAAGTGTGGTTAAATACAGGACACCAACCTAGACCAGAATATAATGGGCCAGTTTGTCATATTGAACACGCCTCAAGTGTGGCGCTATATTAAATATAAGATGACACCTACCTAGGCTCGAATGGAATTCCATTTTAGTGTAGACTAGTGCCGCACTTGAGGCATTCTAAGTCTCACTTTAAACCTGGTCCTAAGTGTTGCTCATCCATTTCTGAGCTCTATTGATTAGTGGCCCAGGTATGGAGACTTCTTGAACTCGAAAATAAATTTGTGAGCCTGATAATTCATACTTTTTTTTCCAACTATTGCCGTTTCCAACCTATGGCTTGCCAGGCCTTTCATAGCTTCATATGCCTTACACTCTTAAGACTAGAACAGGCACAACATCCAGTCCCTGTCCATCAATTTACCAATGTGAAAGGGTAAACCCATATATTAATCAAAGATAAATTTTTGGTCATGCCGGCAATTGAGCCCAGGACCATTAGCTCAGTAGGCGGTGACGCTACTTACTCTAAGGTATCTGACTGGATAATTCATACACTACTTTGGTTAATTGGTAAACCAATCAGAGATGAAGAATCATTGGGTCAATAAATGAGCTTATGTTGACCATCTATTACTTACATTTTTTTTTTTTTTGTAAAAGACAAGTTTAGATAGTAAAAAGAAAGACCTAATCAAACATGACTTGTGGTTGATATTCATTAAAATAGAAAACGTTCAACTTTTAATTATTAGGAGTGCACAAAGATATGCTGTTACAAATGTTGAAAATGTATGTCAATATTTCCAGCATTTACCCTGCTTGGTAGCAAGCTTACTTAGCATTGTTCCACTATTATGCAGCTTATAAGATAGGTGCATAGTGTAATCGGTCAAGCTAAGACTGCTACCTTTCTTGGTTCCACTATGGTGTAACTTATAAGATAGCTGTTAACCTTGACTGATAACACTATAACCCTATCTTGCTTGGTTTCACCATGGTGTAATCAGACAAAGTAAGACCTTTCAGGCTAAAGTGTGTATATTCTATGTGTTTTTACTGATAAATTACATTAAGACACCATCTTAAAAACTGCGCCGAGGTGGAATTATGCTAATGCCTTACTCCTAAGGCAAAATATGAACTCAAAAATTCACTGCCCCAGACCTACAACTTTGCAATGCTAAGTCATTTAAGTAAATTAACACTGTCTAGATCATAATTTAAACAAAATCATTTGACTTATTTCAAGAAAATTTCTCTTTTCTGCCTTAAGTAAAATAACCTTAATTTTAGGGGTTGGATGTATAAATACAAAAATCCTATACTCCAAGTAATAGCCCAATCAGTAAAATGGTTTCAGCTGTAAGCCAAGCTAGAGACAGACAGCATTTTTAAAACCACTTTCCAGGTTGAAGAAGTCATCATGAAATGTTGATATGCATTAAAAATTAGAAAAATATTTTATTTTTACTATTCACAATACCTCTCTTTGGGCTCCCAAGAAAGTAAAATCGTATTATAAAATCATAAAGGGGAAAAAAACCAATTATTTGCCAACAACTCTTTTTAATCCTTTTCAACATTAGGTACAATACAATAATATAATAATTGTTCTAAAAATAATGTAAACCTTTTTTTAAGTATTATAACAAATTAAAAAAAGAAAGCGGTCTACATATATTAATACAATACGATGTAATATTGTAGAAGGGGAAATTAACTCTGAAAAAATAATATAAAGTTTAATAGTTCTTGGAATTCACTAATCTTTAGTAAGTGAAAATTATATTTATCAGTTTCAGCTAAAGAGTACAATTGGTATGTTAAGGAATACAGAATTTGTGCTTATTTTAATCCAAAGAAAATAAATTATATAAATGCACAGACCCCTGGAGTATAATTCCATCTTTCTTACTATGTGATAATCAAAACAATCCACTATTATAACACTACATGTCATAAACAGTCAACAATGCAACATCAACTTTATAACGTTTGTTTTTTTGTTTTTCATATTCATTCTTAGAATTTTTCTAGTATAGGTCTTTATCACAACATTTACATTTTTAAACACAAATTACAATTCAGGAAACAAAATATTTCCCTTTAAAAACATTTGAAATTCTGAAAGTTAGAGATAAGAATTAAGTAGGATTAAAATTTTGAGCATGCCTTAAAAATTGTATAATATAAATGATATAGAAAATATTAATATCAAAATGAAAAAAAAAACTTTCATTATATAAGCAACCTCGGATCAACTTGAAGATCAATAACTTTAGTATTTAAAAATAAAGATCCAATCGACAATTGCCTTTTGGTTGTTTTTTTAAGTTTATATTCTTCTTTAAAATGTAATTTTCTTCATTATAATCAATTATGATCAAAATTTATATTGGTCCATTTTACTCAGGATTTTTTTTTTATATACTTTTAACAGGGAAAATTGTTATAAATCATATAGAAAAACCATTAACCTCCATCATAACAAATCCTTTTTCAACAACCTCAAAGCTAACTCATAGGTTTTCATATATATGATATAATTTAACACGTCGCCGTTTCACCATACCTTTGCGCTAACATATGTGCAAGGCACAGCACATTATAGATCATCTTTTACATAAATAGAATGCTCAACTAGCAGTATGCACTTACAAAAAAGAGCCAACTACATTTTCTTTTGGTTAAGCATTTGAGCCATTTAGTTTCTTCTTGTAAATGATTTTCCAAGCAGAATTAAAATGGAATGTAAGAAACGTAAACGTGCATTACTAAATGTTAACTGCAGCTCATGACATTACATTGAAGCTACAAAACAAAACCTGTTGACTCAACAACACATATCAATAAAAACAGGGGTGGGGACAAAACAAACCATACACTTGTTTTTATACATCATATAAGAATTGTAATTAACTTTTAATGATACTGAATATCAGGAAAAACTGTTTTAACCAAAGTATGAAGTAGGAATGTACGAAAGGAGAGAATGTTTGGGGAAAAAAGGAGGCAAGCAGAAGGGGGATTGTTTCCCCTTAATTGGACGCACACAGGCGCGGGGGACGCAGAAACTTGCTGGAACACATTTGGTCAAACTTCTTTTTGAGCAGCTGGCGCAGCTCCAGCCGTTCTTCTGCGACGTTTCCTACGCGCGCTAGAAATGCGCTCACCTCCTCTGGTGGAATGCAACTTTCTTCTTCATCTGAAGGGCTTGACTCCTGGAAACAGATCACTTAGTGTGTAGCTAACCAGTACACATTGGAGTGAAGCATTATAAAGTAGTAGGACTGTGAACAGGAACACTTTGGTTCAATTTGGCTTGGCCTTAAAAAAACAATCAATTGGCTTCGATAGTTACAAAGCTTTACTGATAAAAATATCAATATCTAAAAGACGCATTTATGTTTAATTTGTGTCGTTCTGGGCTGTTAAATACATTACAAATCAATGTTAAATTGTTTGGATCGAGTGATTAAATTAATTTACCAACACATGTCAAAAGATGTTTAGACAAGTAATGAGGATAGAAAAGGAAAGGACTCCAATGTTATATTTTAGCACCGTGTCTTACTACTTGTTTGGGTTATATGTCTATGTACTAATAACATTAATGTGCTAAGGATTACAAAGGTTTAATTTAGAGGAAGTACACACACATTTATGTGTAAGGGAAGGGGAAAACTACATACAGTGCACCTGACTAGAATCAAACCTTGATCTCCCTTTCTTCACCAGACTTGTCTATTGCGAGAGTAGCGCCTTAATCCCACAGTAATATATCCCTACGAGGGAAACAGCATTCATAGTTTCCCTGCCTTTGTTAATATTTGAACGGGAGATGTGCCGACATCTTAGTAAATTATTTCAGTTAATTATTGTGAGAATGCATTATTTAGATAAAAATAAAGATATGGTGTGCACAATCATTAGTGCAACAATGCTCTCCGACTGTTGCTATTTGAAATCTATATTTATTGTTAAAGGTTTTTTATTAATTTATATATTATAAAAAAACCTTTTAATTACTTTTATCTCTTAAAGGAAAATCACTTTCCTTTTTGTAAGGTATTTTGCTATATGTATTTGGAATAAGATACAGGAAAGGTGAAGAGGAACATATAAAAGGGAAAGAATATGGCTATTACAATGAGAACACATTTTTTTACTTGACTAGACTGCCAACAGACAAAGGGATAGTATCACTACTCTCTAATCCCCTGACCTAGGTTCTTTTCATTGAATCTCATCAGGAGGGGGTGTGAAACATACAACTCAACTTTATTTTCCATCTACTTTTCCTGTTATCTTCTTACAAATAATAATTTACTTAGTTACAAATTGGGCAGCTGAAAGAAATCGGTCTTCCATTCATACGTTTTATATCCGTTGGATTTTCCCTTAAGGCTGTTTGCCATCATTGTAAAATGCATTTATTTACTACTCGAGTTGGATAACTGATCCGACAGCTACAATATATGAAAGTGGTTGTTACCTCCAACATCTGCTGAAGAGTCAGCCCCCGAGCCTTTAGCCCTCCACAGCGTTGCCCCTTGTGACACTCAGGGCCCCAGTCACCTGCAACACCACCATCAGGGTTGACAATGAAACCTTGTTCTGTAGCCAACTATAATGTCGCTCTATGAACCACTGCTGAAAGTGTGTGTGACCCTTAACACTCTTCGGCTCAATTCAGGTTTTTAACAAGACCCATAGCTTTTTTAGGGGCATGAAGAGCTTTGGACTTTCCTTTGAATATTTGACAACCTCAACTTTAATGGAAGAAATACTTGGCTTCAACGATAAAAATCTAATAAGCCATTAATGTTAAAAGTTTGTCCTTTTGGTCTGTTACAATTTGTTGTAGTATTAATTAAATTTACAAGTTATAATGGCATTGTAATTTATCAAGCTAGGACAAAATATGCTAAACATTTTTGAAATAAAACAATCTTATTGATATAATATTCAGTGTATAAGGTTTTACTTGTAACAATACAAATATAATACAAATGTGTGTGAAGCTTCAAGTTGGCTTTGAAAAAAAAAAATCTGCTTAAGACTTCTCTTTGGAAGAGATTCTAGCTTCGGCCATTATCAAGCTTCATCGATAAAAATAATGATAGTGAAGTTACTCAAAGCTATGTTGAATTTTACCATTCTGAGCTGTTGAAAATTGATTTAAGTTATAAAATTAAGCATAGTATAATCTTAATATCACAATTCTCACCTCTTAATAAAACCGCTAACAAAACAAAACGGCAACATTAAAAATAGTTTATAATCGACTATCTCTCATATTAATTTAGTTGCTATTTCACTTTAATGCCTACAAATTGTAAATATATTGTATTGGCCCGAATATAGTACAACCCTGAATATAATATGACCCTAAAATTTTGAATTGTTCTGAATGAAAAATAAATGGTCTTGAATATAATATGACCTGACATTATGACAGTAATGAGAGGTAAAAACTTAACAATGTTGACACACTTTTTTTTAAATAAAAGTTTTAAGTGAGTCTGTCAGAATACATGAATTGATTCTAAACAAACAATTTATATATAATAGATAGACTGAGGATGGCAATTTTCCGTAATATATCGATATATCTATCATTAATGGATATATCACAATGTGTATATCGAAAGCTACGATATTTCAACCAAATTAAGATGGCCGCTCTCCTGTAATTATATTCTTCATCGTTTTTCAATTCTTGATGTTTTACTTAGATATTTTTATGAGACAGTTTAGAAAAAATTGAACAAAAATCATTAATAAATATATAGCAAAAAAAGTCATATTTATTTTAGTTCAATAGATTTAGAGCGTAGTCCAATATATTCAATATGTTGATATATCATTGCCAAAACTTTATCACTAATTTATGGCGAGCTAACTAACGTCCGTTGGATCAGTTGTGGCGGATGTCTTTAAATTTTTGTAACCTGAGAAATGTGTTCTTCTTTCCGTTATAAACTCCACAAATTATTTTATTAATTTCGAGTTTATTTGAATTTTTTGTTTTGATTTTCAGTTTTGAAGACTTGTAGCATGTTTAATAAATACCTGTAAGATGTTGTGAAGTTTAATACCTTCATTTTTTTTTACATCATGTTGGATGTTTGGAAAAATAATGAAACGGAAAATGTTAAAGAATCGGAATTGAGAAAGCACTAAGAATTGGAATATAGAAAAAGAGGTATTGTGACATCTCTAATTTTTACTAATATGGGTTTATTTTAGCCTTTCACATTGATAAATTAATGGTTGGAGACTGAATGTTGTGCCTGTCCTAGTCTTAAGTTAGATTATAAGGCATATGAAGCAAAGACAGGCTTAGCAAGTCCATAGTGGAAAATATATTACTTGAATAAAAACTGACTCAAGCCACAGGCTGGAAACAGTATTGGATGTAAATAAAACATTTTACTCAACCTCTAAAAATAAGTCTGACACTTTGGCTCAGTGGGATGTGCTTCCACCTGATGAGCTAAGGGTAGAGGGTTTGATTCTTTATTAGTGAAAATGGGGCCTGCCCTTTCACAAATCAACAACCAGGAGACAGTGTGTTGTGTCTGTTCTAAAATAAAGTTAGTTTGTGATTAAGTACAAACTAATAATAAGATCTGAATGAGCTCTCAAACCCCCAAGGATAGTCAAGAAAATTTTGAATTCAATACTCCAATCCTTTTAATATATATTCAAGGGTAATTTGTGTTAGAGCTCTTTAACACTGTTTATTGGTGGCTCAAAACCAATTATAATTATATTATGAACTCAACAACCATACCCGAGACCAGAAATTTAACACTTGAGTGAATGTATGAGTGTTTTAGTAAATGGAGTTTAAGAAAGAATGTTAACATATAGTTACTATTTGTATTTTTTACTGTTCTATTGTATTTATATTTCATATTATGTATATAATTTTTTTCCAAGATTCGGATTTAGGCTCTGAAGTTAATAATTGAAGATTCAGATTCGTAAAATAGTGGATTTGATCCAACTCTAATAATAAGACACAAGAATGTTTAAATAAAAATGATAAACAAACCTTCATGGTTGCAGAAAGCGTCAGAGCAAGCTATCTCTGAGCCTTCGGGGCTTGAGGCAAGACTCGACATTCCTGAAGCAATATCACAGCTGCCGTTTGTGTTCTCTGAGGAGTATCCACAATCTTGGGAGTGTTCACTTGAAGACCAGAGACCCACCTTGTCTCCAGGGTGTTCTACACACGACCAAAGACACCCCTCCACGCCGTCTTGCGCCACCTTGCAGGATTGACAAGACGGCTCAGGGGAGCCACATGCAGACTTGACCGTGTTAATCTTCTTCTTCTTTGTGCTATTACTAGGCAGCGAAGATCCGCTCCTTCGACTGTTTGGATGTATACCTTTCCTACTGGTTATGCTGGGCATCTGATTGGCACTTACTTTCTGTGTCTTTTTCATTTCCTTTAAAACTAACTTATTATTTGGTACGGCTGTGTCGGCCAAGTTGCTTATAGAGGTCATCTCTAGTTTTTTCTTCAAGCAATCTTCACAATTGCACAGAGGAGCACCTTTAGTTTTCCTATCTAGCACTTGAAGCTGAAACAGAAAGTAGAGCATATGTCAAAAACCAAATATCAATAGCAAAACTAAATAGAGGGGCTAAAATAGTTTTATTTATTTTTTATTTGAAGTATTTAACGTCTACTTTCTGAAGAGACTGATTATATCAGCACATTAGAATTTCTACGAGCAAGAGCAAAAGAACCTACTAATTTTGCCGGGAAGATGTTTTAACATACCTTCCAGGGCTCTTTTACATGCCAAAAACAACATGAGACAAGAGTTTTACTTCTCCTCCAAAGTAGGTTGTGCTATATATTTTTATCACTAAAGAAAAATCCGTCCGTCAACCCCAGCTTGGTTTGAACCCATGAACATCAAGTCCTGAGGCAATCACCAAGACCATGAGAGGTAAGCTAAAATGGTTCTTGGCCCCTTTAGAGCCACAGGCCGATTTGGTCATCTTTCCAGATTTGTTCTAGTCCTGGTGGTACCCAATAGATAAGGTAGGAGGTTATTATGTCACCATAATAAGAACATTTATCTCTATTAAATAACTTTATACACAGATAGAATTGATAGAACAAGCTGAAAAATCACTTCATAAATAACAGTGTGGGGACTTTTCTTGTACAACCTTACAAAAATTATGAACTAGCTGGGGCACTCTTTGAAGACAAATCTTGCTAAGCATACCACCCGGTGGGTTAAGCAGGTTGTCTAGAGAGTTATATAAACTATATTTCAAGACTTTTTCATTACTTATACATAAATATTCATGACCAAAATAATAAGAAAAACAATAAAATTGAATTAGTGCCTAATGGCTTGGAAATGTACGAGACAGTGTAGAACCACTGTACATTATTGTTAAGTAAGTGGTAGTGAAGGAAGCCAACCTATGTAAATGTGAAATTGTAAAGAAGTTGGAGAATTAAAGAGTATAGTATGTCCCTGATATTGTTAAATTTTTATATAATATGCATGTGATCAATCGTATTATTTATTAGGGGTGTGTGAAGTCCAATTTTTTGGTTTGAAGCAAAGTCGAGTCAAATATGGGAAATATTCTCAAAGCCGAATCAAAGTTTGAATATTTTTCTATTTTATTTTGGGTAACAATATGTTGACAGTGGGTGTACTTAGCTAATATCAAACTAAATATTACATTTATTTGATCTTAACACTAATATTTGTTGCTTATTGCAACATATAAATGTTATATTCACTTTAATTTTATATTAAAACACTTTATTTGTACAGCCTGAGTGAGAGTAAAAAACACATGCATTTGATTTAATAAACAGATGTTCAAGAACAACATTATAAAAAAAATACGAGTTTAAGTTAATTCGGCAGGTGCGTTTATAGGTTTGAGAAATCCAGTGTTACAAACTTTTAGTTTTTCTGTTTACGAATTAACAAGGAAACTGTATTTTATAAATCCATTTAAATATTGCCATATGAATTTAATTAACTCATTTAATCTGTATAAGATGACCAATTTTTTTTAGATTTTATTTAATTTTATTTTTAGTAAAATACCTAAGATTTTATCAAAATTAACAGCAATTTTCGTTTGTAGGTACTCACTATTTGTGTACTTTTTTTTAAAAAAAAACTAAGAAATGTCATGTTCCTCGCACATGTGCTCAACTATTTCTCAATTCTGCCTCTGGCCTGAACATTTAACAGGAATTTGAAAATAACATAATGATTCATGTAGTAAACAAGTGAAATGGCTGTGTTTGTGAATTTTAGAATATCAAAACAAATATTTTCAATATTCAAGAAATACCATAAGTTTGATGTTATGGGTGTCTTGAAATTCAAAGTGTTAAGGAAATTTTCCAAGTTCCACCAAGAAAATAAAACAAACGTGTTATAAAACTCAAAACAATAAAAATATATTTTATTTCTTGAGGTAATTTTAGTTTGATGTAAAATCTAAGTGAAATATACTCACTAGATTTCGAACAGACACCAAAGCCAAACAAGGGTTCAAATAGAATATGAAGTACACAAAGATTTGCTTTGGCTTCGAATTTTTCAAAGCTTTGCACACCCATATTATTTATGAATATTAAAAAAAGCTGACACTTTTTATTATGTTTAAATTTTAATTAATAGTATGACAGATTTTCATTGGAACTCTGAATATATTAATATGTTCACGAGGCTCTGGCGACTCTTAACTAAACACATCCATGTGATTGCCCTCTTTGTCTCCGAGTGTCCGGCTTAGCCTCTGCCCATGTCCATGTACAGATCTCTGCTAACTGGATTCCCAGTCTTTGTGTTGTTAACCGTTACATTCTTAAAATTCCACCAGCCGTAAATAATGGCCATCTTTCCCTAGTCAACTAAAAGCCACCAGACTTTAGGACAATCTTCTAGTACATCCAAAATTGCTCAAACCCAACAAAACTAGCACCTCATTTAAGACAGATAAAGATTCACACCGTGTATAAAACAACGCTGCAGCACCTGCCACATCCACCCACCTAGCAAGACCTTCAAAAGTAAGAATACAAAAAAGCAATCTCCCATCCAAGGCCATTATGATTGCAACACATCTAACTTAATCTACCAGCTTGAATGTAATTTTTGTGAGGCTAAATACATTGGACTGACAACAGGACCTCTGAGAATATGCATGAACAATCACCGTTTCGATACCAACCACAAAAATCTAGATAAACCAGTTCCTTCCCATGCTAACACCCACAATAAGGACTTTGACTCCTATAGATATTTTTACTTATTCATTTTCAGCAAGCTATTTATATATTCAGGCCTCCATTCAGTTGCATCAATTTGGCAACACTGCAAGTTTCCACCCATATGGAAAAGGAATATTTAGGAAAATCCAAACAATGTGTAACTTTGGAAGTGTTGTAAGTGTATGAAGAAATGAAAATAAAAGTGTTTGTTCCTAACTAGACCTAACCTATAACTATTGTTTCAAGCAAGAAAGATAGTACGAAAGAAAGCCCACCCCCAGCCTTGACACATCTATAGCTCTTGTTCCCTCTCATATTCTTTATTACTCATTTTAATTTCTGTCATGTAATTTTTAACCAATTTTGGGCAAAATATAAAAAGATACTACTTTTACCTGTGCAATGAACTTGGCTCACAAAAATTCATAACTAATTTCATGACTTCCATTAATGTCATACACCCTGTTGTAAATGTATTAAGTAGAGTCACAGCAAGCAAAGTTCAGACATAGAGGTAAAAGAGCAAGTGTGTGTAAATATGTGTTAGTGGTTTTACTTTCGTTTGTGAGTTATTTTTCCACGATTCTATCATATTTTATTTTATAGTTTTTCTAATGGACTTTATTTGAATATTAAAATAAAAATATCATTTTTTTTAGCAACGTGTCTTACTAATACTAATTACGCTAATGCGCTAGGAATGAGAAAGGGTGAATTTAGAGGAAGTGTACATGACTTGTATTTGTGTGGAGGTAGAGTGGAAAACTATCCAGGAAAAGCCACCCTCAGTATACCCAACTACGATTAAAATAGTTAAATTACATGTAGTGATAATAGTTTACCCAGCTTAGGAATAAATATGTGACTCATGTATACAAATATAACATTTTGTAAATAATATTTAATACCGAAAGCCATATAGTTATGCAACATAGAGCATGAATTATTTTATTGAATTATAAATTAAATTGTTCTATCAGATAATATCATTGTAAATTAAAAATTAATTTATTTTAATTCATTATGTAGGCTGGGCAGATGATTACCAATCCTTTCAATTATGGCACAGTGGGTTTAGCTGTGAGAGTGAGTAAGAGGTTGCTCGAGGGTAGCTTTCAAGGTAAACACTTTGTAAGAAATTGACATGAGAAATAGGAAGTGTGAAAGAATGAGAGTTTGGAATTAAGAGGCGATAGTAAAAAAAAATCAGCCCTAGTACATTACTACTGGACAGATCAATAATTTTTCACCTTAATTACTTGTTCTATAAATATTAACTGAGTCATAAATTTAATGACTTTAAAATGTTTCTTTTTGTCATTTTATCACTATTTTATATTAATAAAATCGATAAAAATAGAATTCAATAAGAAAGAAACATTTGTAATATAGGATCAAAAAAGATACAGTGATAATAAATCCTGGATGAAAATGAACTCTAAAAAGTAATAAAGTCCGAGTATGGATATGAACTTATAAAGAGTTAAATAGTATAAGAATAACGCAAAAACATTATTATAACTTAATTATACTAAAGGAATAGAAAATAATTTATTAGACTAATTGATCCAAATGAAAGATAATAATATATTATAAATTATAATATATTATTCTGACTTTTATTAACTTTCATTTGGATCAATTATGTTATAATAATGTTTTTGCGTTATTCTTATACTATTAACTCTTTAATAAGTTAATATCCATACTCGGACTTAATTACTTTTTAGAGTTCATTTTCATCCAGGATTTATTATCACTGTATCTTTTTTGATCCTATATTACAAATATTTCTTTTTTTTAAATTCTATTTTTATCGATTTGATTAAATATTGTTCAAAAACTATTTTATATTATTTAAAAAACAAATGATAATTACTGTTGGCTACTCTTCTTGGAAAGGATGAAAAAAAAGAATCTTAGCCTTTGAATAACTTATTGCTAGTTTGAAAGGTATTATAAGTGATTATTAGTGATTTATTCTCACAGTTGAGCATTTTAGATTTATAACAAAAAGGTCTAAAACACTTATCCACCTTGTGCTTCACCCTCCACCTTTTTCAAAGAGTTGCAACAGCACATTTTAAGTTTTTTACTATGATTATTTTTTTATGTTTATTAATAGGCAAGTTTTTGAGATTTACTTGGTTACGTCTTGGTATCGATTGTTATTGACCAAGTGGTTTTGTCTGGTACTATCTCAGTCATAAATATGTAACCAGCCTCTATACCAGGGGCTCAAAAATGCTATGGTCATAAAGATCAATACCAGGTCCAATGCAAAAACACGCCTAATATTTTTTTATTTATTTGAGGTATTTAACATGCACTTACCGAAGCGACTACTTATATCAGCACATGAAAATTTCTATGAGCAAGAGTGAAAGGGCTGATAAATTTTGCCAGGAGAGGCATTTCACATACCTTCCAAAGTTCTTTTACATGGTACCATCGACAGAAGACCAATAGATTTACTTTCCTTTCGAAAAAAGTTGTGCTACATATTTTTATTACTTAAGAAAAATCTATTGACCCCGGGTGGGTTTGAACATTAGGTCCTGGAGTGAGCACTCTACGCCAAGACCAACGAGGTCACAACTGCCAAGAATTTATTAAACAAAAATTTGTGTTATGTTTGTTGTTTTGTATATTACCTTTGTAAAATTGTAAACAAAATAAATCAAATGATCAGCATTGGTGAGATTGGAAAAAATTAGTGGTGGGTCAATTCCTACTTTTATCTATTCCAATACATTGCTACTCGATACATCAATTCAGCTCCTTGCTACTCGATACATCAATTTATCTCCTTGATACTTGATACCATTCAACATGAAATTAAATAAATCCTCATTTTGTATGCATAGAAACTAGGTCAAAAGAAAAATATTTTGTGTTTTTCCACGTGTCAAAATATGGAAACTAGAGTCAATTAGGTTATTTAAACATATTAAAACAAGAAGCAACCAGAGAAAAAAAAACATTTACAATGATTAGTAGGCCTACAATAAGAAATGTTTTACTTATTAGGTAATAGAAGATCTTGAATGTCAGTTTTTTATTTACACATTAGCATATGTAACTACATGTAGAATATTTTAAATATATGTCAGGTTGTAGAATGACATATTTGTCAAGTAAATAAACATACGAAAAATAAATCAGAAATAACTTTGAGTCATAAATTATAGGAGTGATGATATTTATGGATGGACTCAAAAACAACTTTGAGAATTTTATTAAACTCTTGAGTTTTTTAAAAAAAACTGAAAAGCTTTTATATTTTATCAATTTTAATCATTTCACAATATCTATTAGATTGAATTAATAATTTTCTTAAGTGAAAAGCTATTTATAAAAACGGCTATCTTGGCGCCACTAGATATGAAGACTATTGAAATCAAAGGTGATGATGCTTAATAATATATATATTTGATAAATAAAAAAATGAATATTTAATATGTATTTTAAAATCATTCAAATAATAATTTAAATTAGTATAACTACAAAAAATGATACAGCTGCGAGCTGGCCAATTCATCTGCTCGCCACTGCCTTGCCAAAGCACTGAGGAAAATCGACCTTATGACGGGGCTACTTTACTCTAATATTTAAATACAAAAGTGTGTTTGTTCTCCTTAGAGTTTATTTTTGAAATACAGTTCCCAACGATAAGCTAAAATTGACCTTGTGTCGATCGTGACCATGTTGATAAGATATAAAGGAATGGGATGTTTACATTGAGATTAGAGCTGAGAGGAGAGAATAATAGGACAAGGCAAAAACTACGAGTAACCAATGGCGAGTAACTGGCTTTGTTCCGATTATTATTGTTTCTCCCTTTCTCCTCTATTTCTCAAAATCAACCATTTGAAGAGTCAGCCGTGTGGCATATAGTTTTTTAGCATCTAGTATTGATTATTGCGATACCAGTTGATACCACGGGTATCGAGATCAGAATCAGAACAGCCATAGAAAAAATTATCAGCATCAGCCTAATCTGCAAAGGGGCTGAATGACCCGGCCTTAGTAATAATGTTGTGGTGTCAATAATGGGCCAGTACCTTGTGCCTGTCATTGTTGTGTGTGGTGGGCTTGCTGTCGGAACATGTGCAAGGTAGGAACAACTTGTTCCCCACTTCTTCATCCCCATCCTCACAATCACACTGAAACAAGATTACAGTTAGGCTAGTCGTGTGAATACATTTAACTATGGGCCTTTTCAATAAATGTTCATTTTGTACTTCAAGGCAAAACTAGGGCTGTGCGAATATACAAAAATTTACCAATTTCTGAATTAATTTTATTCAAACTTAAAATATTAAATTTTGTTATATATGAAATAAGGTAATGTAAAGATGGATATAAACATTTCAAAGAGAACAAACACAAAATGGCCTTTACAATGAAAAGAAGAACACAGTTCACACTTTACATTGCTGCCATTGGACAAAGAGGGAATGGTTAGCTCCTAAAGAAAATCAATCACTGCCACCCTATCCTTCGACCCAGGTTTCATCCTATCAGGACTCATCAGGAGGGAGTGTGAAATGCCTAATGCAACTTTCTAAAAGAGGAAACTAAAACACAGAAGGGAGAAAAATGAAATCAGTAAAGCTTGATAGGTTTTCCTTAAAGAGAGATATTATAGCTTTACATTCATCCAACGCCAAGGGGAACGTTAGGCCCAAAAGGTCTTCCTTAAAATATAGCCATTTTCAATCAAATAAGAAGTCCTGGAGACACACAAACATACCAGATGTGACAACCTGCTTCTTCAAGTTTATGATACGAATGACAATCAGCCTGATAAGTATCATCATTATAAGAGGAAACAATTAACTGGAAGAAACATAAAAATAAAATCAATCTCTCAAAGTCCAACCCCTTGTTCATGTCGTGAGAGACAGGATACGGCTAAAGTAGGAAAATGAGGGTGACGCTATGACAGGCTTTGCAAGCCAGTATAGTAATGGATGCAGGAATACTTTCAAAAATAGGAACAGATTCAAAAAGGATGGATCTACCAAGCGACAACCTTATGCACGGACTGGATCTAAAAGTCGTAACAATTAACGTAATATCATTAAAGGGGAAAAAACAAGAAATTACAGCAGTAATGAAGAAGAGGGAAATAAACATACTGGGACTATGTGAAACAAAATGGAAAGGAAATAGGTCAGAGATAAAGATTATGATGACGGGGGGCGTAATGGAGTGGCAGTGGTGTTAGAGAGGCTGGCAAGAAAATCATTGATGTCAGATACATAAATGGAAGAATATAAAAACTGTCAATAGTTTTGGATAGGGAGGTAGCAGACTTCATCCAGGTATCCTCCAGACTGGTTGCACTGATGAAGAGAAAGAGGAATTCATGCAGGATCTGGAGATAGAACAATTCTAAGTGGGGACCCAAACATTCAGAATGGAAAAGATAGGAAAGGGTACGGAGTGATCAGGGGGAGCTGGGCCAAGGACTAAGAAAGAAGACATGTTGGACCTATGCTTGAAGAACAATCTGATCATAGGCATGAGATCTACATTTGAGGGCCCAGACAATACTCCACTACTAAATTTAGTATTATGGTGCTGTTTTATATAAATAGCTTGTTTATGAGCTATGTTATGAGAGAAGAAGACATACCTCACAACTATTTTCCTTCTCATCAAGTTCCACTTTCTTCTCCTTCCTCCGCCTCCTTTTCTGCTTCTTGTGCTCCTTCCTGTGCTGCTTGGCTATCTCCTCCTTAGTGATTTGCTCGTAGAGGAGTTCTAGCTGGGACACTCCCCGCTTCACATCCACAGCCATCTGTAACAAACACCGGAAGATTGGTTTAGACACCCCTGCCTCATTTTCCCTCTAACATAACTACTCACATAAATACAAAGATACCACACAACAGGTATTTTTACTTTTGAAATGATTGTACATTTTTTCTTCATGTTAATATTCGTACATTTCCTCTATTCAACTTATTGTTATAGTTGGGCAGAATCTACTATTTTATGAACCCAAATGTCCAATCTGAATCTCGGAAAGTTTATGAACATAAGAATAAATATAAATATAATATAATACTAGAAAAAATAAATAGTAATTTAATGTTAACATTATTTCTTATAAGTCATTCACTATAACATTCATAAATTAAGTTATGTGAAAAAACGACGCCAAATGGATAATGGCAAACAGCCTCCACACAGAAACACTCAGACAATGAATTAATGGTCACCGTTTTGATACCAGCCAAAACGACCCTTACAAACAAGCAGCACTTTATGCCAAAACAGATTAATCAAATTTTGACTGATGGTATATAGTACTAGAAAAGGGAGAAATGGCACCAAATGGCTGTATTAAATTAAACATTGAAAGGAGGATAGAAAGGCAAGGCCCACACACCAAAAAACTGTGGCCTCAAAGTTCACAATTAAAACACAACAAAACACATAACTATTTAATTTTTGGGGTACATCCGTCCCCTTCTTCAGCAGAAGAGATGAAAAGAAAACATTGTGGACTATTCACTATGGCAGGTGGGGCATGGTTATAGGTTGATCATGGACACATATAATTGAAGTTGTCTGGTTCTTGCTTCACAAAAAAGGTTGTCTTGGATTCTGAAGTTGCCTGTTCAAACTTGTGTCTTGACTCTTGGTAGAGGGATAGAATTTTGTATTTATGTTATATTTAATTGTTAAATTAATTAGGGTATCATAGGATTGTTAAAACTTTGAAAAGATTATGATAACATTGCTTGTTAAGGTCTTCTTCCTTAGAACATATATGTTTGGCTCTGGTAGCTAGGCTATAGTGTGTTTTACACTAAACACAGTCAACAGTCAAATAAACAGAGTCTATGAAGAAACTGCCTTCCAATGAAATATTGCTCACTACCCAGTAATATGAAGGACTAGACAAACTCAAGATTCATCCTGAACACAGGCTCCAATATCCTAAACTCATCACCTCTCCCACAAAATCTTCTTAGCAGTGCTCCAAGAATCCCACTCAAACCCCCCTAATCTCCGCAACTTTCTGATTCACCCTAAATTGCCACAAACAACATCAGGTCAAAGGTTCCTACCCATGCAACAAACCAAGATGCAGTACCTGCCAAAATTCACCAACCTTCCATGTCATTAAACAGTAGACACACATGAAAGGCCACTATGAATGCTCTACAGAAAGTCTTATATCACAGTTACAATGCTACTACTGCATTGCTGAATAAATTGGCCTCACCACAGGGACACTCACACAATGAACAAATAGTCACCATCTTGACACAACCAAAACAACCCTGACAAGCCAATAGCATTTCATGCACAAACCTATAATGCACATTTTGACTCATTTTATAGTAATAGAGTAATAAGAGTCCTCCCCAATAGTTGCAATGCTTCGGAGCTTCATAGGTGGTAACCAGCTCACCAATATATAGACAAATCCAGGCACCCCCTTGGCCCCAACCTTACAGACAACCTTCTCTCCTTTTCTACCAAGCAGGCCTACTCACACCAGTCGGTCATCTGATATAGATGTATAGAAATATAGGATACCTGTTAATGGGACACATCAGGGCTAGATAACTTTGGCCCAATTAAGGAAAATTTTAATCAATGAGCTGATAAACACATTATAACAGAGCAAAAAAAGGTATGAATAAAATAAAAGGAATGAGAAATATAAAGAAAGCACATTGTATTAAATTTATATTGGTACAAACATTTATTTTAAAAATAACCTAAGCTAAAAGCAAACAAACATATAATGCACATACCATGGTGTCTACTAAACTTGACCAATGAAATCCCTGACTTTTTCCCTGATTTACCTTGATTATTTCCTAAAATTCCCCACTAAAATGTATGTAACATCCTTCTAACCCCCCCCCC
>CABFOV010001799.1:0-21404 GCA_902141375.1 Timema poppense | reverse complement strand
GGGAATAGCGTCCCTCTCGAAGTAACGACCCTTTTTTGGGGAATCGTGAAAAGTGTGGAAAAAAAGGTCGAATATTTTAAGGAAATCGGCCGTAAAATGTATTTGTTGCACTTATTTAGGTCACTGCATTGCGATTATCTTTGTGAGCGCTGAATTGCTAGTAACTGGGGTAGGTCAGACACCACCCCATCAGTGCCAGCCAATAGCAGTTGAATCTGTCCACCCCCTCCCACAAGCAATATGTTTTCCTGCATGCTACTGCCACTACATCACACGCCAGGCTTGTTTTTGCTATTGTTATTTTGATTCTCGATTTGGTTACGTTTTTTCGTTTGATTTTGTGAACGATTTTTGACGAACCAAGTTATTGTTTTTTATTTGATACAAACTTATAATTTCGACGAAATGAGTGGAAATAAGACATTTTTGACGTTCATGAAAAAGTACGAGATCATCCAGGAAGTGGATGAGATGAAGATTACAAAGACGGAGATTGCGCGGCGGCATGGCATCCCGAAGAAGACACTTTTCACGATTCTCAAAATGAGAGAAGAAATTGTGAATTCAGTGCAGAAAGAAGGCCACAATATAATAATAATAATAATACTTAGCACCGCGTCTTACTACCCGTTCGGGCTATACGCTTTAAGTACTAATTACACTAATGGATTAGGAATTGGTAAGGTTTTTAATCAGAGGAAGTGAACCCGCATTTGCGTGGAGGGAGAGTGGAAAACCATTTAGGAAAAACCACCCCCAGTTCACCCAACCGAGATTCGAACCTCGATCTCCCCGTCCTCAGCAGTAGAGCTCAACACGACAAGCGCCTTAGCCAACTACGCCACCGAGGCGGGTGCCACAATATAAAGACCAAAAGTTTGAAGGGTGCACACTCGAATCTGGAGAAAGTTCTGATGGAGTGGTTCAGCCAGCATATAGTGCAAAAAGCGCATCGGTCGACCCAACAGCGTCGAGGGAGTGAATGCCCTTGCTCCGAAACATCCTTAGGTGCTATCAGCCTTAAGATGTATACAACGCGGACGAGTTGGGGATGTTTTACAACCTCATGCCAGATCACACTCTTGCTGTGAAAGGGGATAAGTATAAGGGTGCGAAGATGAGCAAGGAGCACATCACTGTCCTGCTGTAGATGGCAGTGATAAGATGAAGACCCTCATGATCGGGAAGCTCTAGAAACTGCGGGGTTTCAAGGGCAACATCCTTGCCTTGTGACTATAATTTTAATAAGAAGGCATTGATGACCTTGGGGTTGTTCATGAGGTGACTTGAAGGCTTCAATTCAAAGATGGATGCTGCAAATAGAAAAGTCGTGCTCTTCATCGACCATTGCCCCGCACGTACTGCTACTGACCAACTCAGGAACATCTAGCTGGTGTTTCTGCCTAAGAACACCACCAGCATACTTCAGCCCCTGGACCGGGGAATAATTCAGCAAGTTAAGGTGAAGTTCCGGGGAGCATGGTGTGGAATCTCTACACGGGCAAGGAGGTCAAAAAGTGGGACGTGTTCAGGACCATGGAAAAATCCTTGTCCGTTGGAGGGGCGTGAGACCAGCGGTAATCGCCGACTGCTTCCAACACGCCCATTTTGTACTACCAGTCAACGAACAGACTCAAGTCTACGTGCTTCCCACCACTGCCAGCAGCGAAGACCCAAACGACCCACTGCCAGTGGACGCCAATTCTCAGCCAGGCCCTCCACGGAACCACAGTCTGGCTCATCAACAGCACCATCGTCTGCCCCCCTGACTTTCACTCGGCCATGAGACTAGAAAGCGTGGCACAAAGATTAGCCTCAGACTGCACATATGAGGAGTACATAGCATCAGACGATGACACAACAGTTTGGGACACCCTCGACAATGCCAATATAATAAGGTAGCAGCAGGAATCCAGCAATGAAGAGGGAGAGGCAGAAATGGAAGAAGATCCTGAAGACATCCCCACCACGAAAGATGTTCTGAAATCCGGGGACGTATGCTCAAGAGCACTTAAGCGCCAGGGCGCTAGCGAAGAGCTTTGGTTCCAGTTCTATTATGTGAAAGACTTTGTCGATCAAACTGAGGCTAAGAAGAAGCAGGCCTCTATAATTGGTTTCTTTAAAAATAGTTAGGTATTTTTTCATGCGTATTCTAAAAAAATGCCATTTTTGCTATGAGGGTCGGGGGTGGAACAAAATCGGTTAAAATTCCAATAACGACCCTTTACCAGGGAACCGTGAAAGGTCGTAGAATCGAGAGTTGACTGTACATGTAAAATGAACACCGCTTTCAGCATAAAATTTCATCGCTTTTTGAGAAAAATAGCATCACTTTTCCTCTTTAAATAACATCACCTTTTGCATATCTCTACTCATGTAGTATTGAATTGTACCTCAAAGTTTCTACAAAGGGTCTCCACAGCCACAGCAGCGAGCACCTGACAGATTGATTGCTCCTCTCGTAGTCGAGTGTGTATCTTATAGAGTCGGTCATAGATGCAGAGCCCCAGGCAAGTCAACACTTCTTCTTGAGCAGTCTCCATGGTCTTGGCGTGCCGTTCTCTGAGAGTGACAAACACAAACATAGTTAAACAATATGTACTAGACAAATGTACAAAAATTTAACCAAACACAATAAAATGAATATCGACTCTGGTTGTCGAATGGTCTAAGATGTCACATTTGAAACAGACTGGACTGTTGACTATGGTGAGATTGTAGTTTTAATCCAGCCAGGCTTTTCAATCACCCTTCATAAAAATAAAGTAACATTTCTTCTAAATTAAACCTTCCTCGTCCCTAACTTAGCAGCGTGATTAATACATATTTGTATAACCTAAACAGGTAGGAAGAAGAAGTGCAAAAACCATTCTAGTTTTCATTTAAACTAGTCTGTACTGGACCAAATAAAAATGACACATGAAGTTAATTTTTTATTATTATTAATACATATTATCTTTGTAATATTTCAAACTAAACAAACCAAATGATCGGCCTAATTGCCTTTGGCATGAATGGAAAAATAGTTGATCAGCTCAGCCCTAGTTTTTAGTGTAATGATTGGATGTAGACTAACTTTAAGGTTAGTGCCTTTAAGCCCCAAATTGCCCCTTACGTTTTTACATCCAGTCCAGTTTTTAATTAATTATAAAAATTCTAATCAAATCTTTAAACCTTTTGACTTTGTGGTGCACACTTTCTTGTACAGGGGCTACTTATTTTTTCAATTTCATACCCCTGTGTTTGGTAGATTATGCGCAATGCTCATGATAGACAAACTCTTCATTTTATTAACATAAATACAGTCAACTAAAGTTATGATGAACCTTTACGAACACCGATATTTTGTTCACTATGTTCGGAGTTCACTAAATCCGATTTTTATATTTTTTAATCTGAAAGTAGTGGGTTGGTGATAAACAAAATAAGAGTTCAAATACAGGCGAGATTTTGTTCACAAGCTTTAATAATCAATCAGAGAAACAATTAATTTACAATGATCCCACCTTTGTGAATGGTGACAGAGTACCTGGAGTGATGAGATGATAGCTGGAGCGCCCCAATCTTGTTTCTTGAGCACTTAATAATTATTTTACATAAGAGAGTTCCATGGCTGTGTACCCCGAGACTAAAAGATGCTTGAACACAGTTTTTCCGTTATACTAAGAAAAAACATGAGATAGGAGAGCCCAGAACTATTAAGAGACGAGCCCAGAGCCATTAAGAGAGAAGGGTCAATGCGGTGCTGACACCAAGTGCCAGTGAATATAATTAATTACAAAAAAAATAGAGCACAGCTGACTCAATAGGTATATTCATACTAAACAATCTCTCTTTATTGAAATCTATTGATTAATTTTTTTTTAATCGGTTATATACTGCTGTTTATTGTATTCTGTTTTAATTAATATCTTTTCCAGATCCTTCTCTACAGTCTGTACTTTTCCCACACTTGATTACACACTATCCATGCATTCAAAAAACTAAACTGAGTAGAAAAGTTTAATCTTTTGAGTTTCATATACCCTCTCAAAGAAAGGTATAGGGAAAACAATAGTTACTAAAAGGCCACAGACTGTCATTCACTGTCCTGTAACTCCTGTTGTATTAGTACAACTAAGAAGACTGCCATCCTTTACTTGCCACAGACAAAGGTATTGAAACTTAAGCCAGGTAAATGAAAGCAGTGACTGTTTAAGCTCTGCCCTCCCCACATTCCATACTTTCAGTCAAGCTTTGTGCTGCATAAACAAGAACTCAGGTTGTGAATCATTATCTTCAAGTTTAAAGTATTTAGGTTGGGACCAATGAATTAGGTTCACTGTAACCGAATGTTCACTAAAACCAGAGTTGATCATACATAGTAAATTCATTAACCAGCTACACTTGAAATTAACCTATCCCAAAATGCAACAAGAAATAGTCAGAGTAGTGAAGCTTTGTTGCAACTCAATGCTCCACATCGGGAATTACCATATTGATCCGAATATAAGACGATAGTTTTTATTAAAAATCGAAAGCAAAAAATAGGGAGGGTCATCTTATATTTGCAGCATAGCATCTTATGGTATTAATTCCAACTTAATTTTTGTGTAAAGCCGTTTGTATTGCATATTTCTAACTAAAGCTAATAAATCTAGCACAAAACATGTTTTTACACATGTAAGAAACTATAAAAATTTATTTTACTAAGGTATTTCACATGTAAATTATCGTCATGGCATAGCTTCTTGTGTTATTAATTTCAAACTTAATTTTTGTGAAAAGCTGCATCTATTACATATTATTTATTAAAGTTGGTAAATCATGCATGACAACATGTTTCCATACGAATAATAACTCAAAAACTTTATTTTATTGTGGTATTTCACACGCAAAAATGTAAACATAAACATTACATCAATGTTATTTTTAATTTTGGTTACAGAAGTACAGCAGCGGTGTGTTATTCTGATATTATGTTTGACCGCGCTCTAAGAACTGATTTCAGGGAGCGTTTAGTAAGCGCTCAGTGTACAATCAAACAAGTGGATCTTGGAGCGCTCAGTAACATGATGGTGCTGCTGTGTAGCGACTAGTAGCACAAATCAGTGTTAAGTAATAGTGTTTCTTTTCTCCGTGGTGTGTGACATATATTTTTATCTTTTCCAAGGCGCCTGATAGAGTAGAAAAACGTGGCACATTGTCAAAACAGATAAACAAAGGTGAAAATTGAGAAAATAGGGTAAGAGACATCTTACATTTGAGGCCATATTTATTTTTACTCAGCCAAAAGAAAAATAGGGGGGTCGTCTTATATTTGAGGCAGTCTTATAATCGGGCCAACACGGTAAGTGAACAAATAAATAGTATATTTATTGCAATCAACACACGAGCCAGGATGTGGTATCAAAAGAATAAGCAGATAATTTTATCCAACTACACTGTTTTTACCATGGATTTTATGTATAAAAATGTTTATAACCTCTATGGCCTTGGAATGTTTGTATTGTCTAAAAACAAAAGATAAATTTTTTTTGCGATACTATAGCTAATCTGTGTAGAAAGGGTATTCTACTTTTTCAATTCAAATTGAACTTTTATTGAATACTTAACATTCTCCAGGCTGAATCAAAATTTGAATATTTGTTAGTTTTATGCTTTAACAAATTTTATATTGAGGTTATTTATATTTAATAAAACTTTATATATCAAGATTACTTGGAATTCTTTGTAATATGTTATTTTAATATGATAAATCAAATTACTAGCCTAGCTTACAAGTTATTACCAACAGTTTTTTTTCTCCATATACCTATTGACATGTTAAGTACACGAAAGCTAAGAATGAGATGAAATGACTATAAATTGAGTATTTTAGCTCTTAGTATTTTTATTGGTGGGACTCCAAAATTTTTGAAATGGGAATTTTTTACAAGGCTCAAAACCAAGTAAAGTTTCAAAACTTAGCACACCTCTACTTTTAAGTATAGCACTAAAATAATAGTAATGTTATGACATTATAGTAATATACGGCCTAGTTTTGTGTCCAGCTAATTTCCGAACTAAGCAGCAAGAGCTTATAATTAGTCTGTGCGTGGACTTATAAAATATATTACCAAGACATAAACTAATGTGCCGTATTTACCCGAAAATAAGACGATACCTGTTTTGAGAAGTTGAAATTAGGGAAAAATCTTTTTATTAATTTTTAGAGTGGTCAATATTTAGTCACTAACAATACAAATTAAAATAATACTATCACATCAATATTATTAATATAATGTACATTGATTAAATTTTCATTGATGCAATGCATATTTTATTCTAAGTAACATCAATATCACATGGATGAATCAATTATTATTATTATGGTATTATAAAATAATGTGTTTTAATATAAAACGAGTTTAAAACAAGCTATAAAACTGTCAGTCATCGTCATCATCACTTGATTCACGTCCATCATCCTCACTCAAACTCGGATAGTCTTCTGTTCCATCCAAAGCGTTGCTTAAACAGCACTTCTTAACCGTTTTTATAATGGATTCAGTAGAAATACTAGTCCATGCTGTTTTTATCCAAATGAAGGCTTCTTAATGTTGCCACTGGGGGTTAAGGCGCAGTTCCCAGATAACAGCCACTCTTCATATTGGCGTCGAAGATGGTGCTTGAAAAATGTATTCACGGCAACATCAAGTACTTGTAATTGTGAGGTCATGCCTCCTGGAATCATTACTAGGTCTGTGTTTAAAGAGGCTATTTTATTTTTTACCTTTTCCGTAAGATGACCCACTTAGTAAGGCTCATGGTCACCTGTCCCAAACTTCTTGAAGCCACTAAACCATTAGATCATCTGTCATCCGCCCGGTTTCATTACATTTAAAGATTACCCCCCTTGGTAGCTGTTCCTTTGGTAAATTCTCTCTTTTTAAAATAGCAAATGGTGGTAGCTTCCTGCCATCATCAAACACTGCCAGCATGACTAACACGTAGCTTCTCATTTACAGATGTTTTGAAAATAACTGATTTAGAGCCCTTTCCAGCCACTGTTCTATTAGCAGACATGTCAAAATACACCGAGGTTTCATCTTCATTTTCCATTTGACCCAACAAATGATGGTATTTATGCCGTAATTTAATTATGTGCCTTTGATACTGCACGGGCTTCTCTTCGTAGTCCAATGGCAGCTTCTGGGATAAAGACATTCTCCTTTGTTAGCAGAGCCCTTTGCGCCTCATGAATCTTAATGCCCAACCAACACCTGCTTTGAATTCCTGTCTGGTAATTTTTCTAATAGTTTCCTCTTCCAATGCTTTCATTCTGATACTTTCTAAAGAAATTCCAAAACTCTTACGACTGTTTTCTAGAACGAATTCAAGAACCGCATCATCTAGTTCGAGGTGACTCCCCACTTTTGGTCCACAAAAACATTTCCTTGTGGAATGAGCACATTTCAGCCGTTCCTTCATACTCCTCCAATGCTGTACATTTACTTTGGTGAGTCCATAGTCTCGGGCAGCTTCACTATTGTTAGTTTGTTCAGCGAGATGAACCACTCTTAATTTGAAGATAGAGTCATGACAATTACAATGTTCAACACTTTTGTTCTGCTCTACACTTCTTTTTTTTTTTCTACGTGATCACCCATTGACTTTAATTTACTTTTACCTTGGCCTTTCCGCAATCAAATAAACTAAATTTGAAAATCAAAATCTTGGAAAGAATATATTTTAGAACACACAGCTCATAATATGCCAAGTGTCACCATGCTAATGTATCGACAATTAGTTAAGTTGTAAAGTTGTTAAAAAGTATTGCTGTAGTACTTCATAGATATATTGATAGTAACCATTCAATATATTTTTCCAAATGTTTTGTGAAATATCGTGAATGATAAGGTGTAGTTGTATTTGCGAGTTTAGAATGTTATGAAAATGCATGGTACATGACTAGTTACTTCCTATTTCATATTCCGCATTGGCGTTAAAACTATACATTGTGTTAATTGTAACGTTTAAGTACGCCATCTTGCCGACTCTTTTTACAAATGGATAAAGGATATCAACTGTGATTTAGATGGTGTAGCGATAATGGCAGATAGGGAGTGGTTATAAATCAACCCGTGACAATGCGCCACCATTACAGCATTCCTTCTATAAATCACATGAAAGTGTCAGTTGTCTTTTAGGCCTACAACAGCATGGAAAACACAATTTACAATTCATTTTTTAACTATAAGATTTTTTTCTGTATTTATTTGTTGCTTTACCACCATTTTAACTATTCAAATTTTTAGTATAGTTATTGAGCTATGAAAGTGGCCAACATGGACATCCATAACACAAATAAAATATTTAACTATGTGAATATCTGCTAAAACAAAAAAAAAATGCTGGTTTGTGTTAGAATTTAAACAAGCACATGACTTTTCTTTGTAAAAAACCATAAACTGGCATATCGGTATTATAGAACATAAAAATGTTGACCTTATACCAACATTTTTCTTCATGCGCAAATATAAGACGACAACCCGACTTTTCAAGGCCGAAAACTGAAAATAAGCCTAGTCTTATATTCGGGTGGATACTGTATGTAATAAAGACCCATTCAGGACAGAAAAGAAACGATCAAGGTAATACAGCCATGTTAGAAGAATGGAGAAGAAGATAATAAATAGGATGGATATTGTACTGGGGGCAGGAGGAAGACCAAGAGACAGGTGGCTGATGGAAGTCCATAAAAGTGTGGAGGAGAGAAGACTACTGGATACATTGGAGAGGATTATGTTCCTGACAGACCCAGACAATGGTTGGAAGCTATTCATGATGACAATGATAAACCAATGATTGTTTCTTTCGGATACCGGGGTGAAAGTACTCACGAGTATAAATATTGGGTAAAAGGGTACTGGTATCTAAAGGAAATAAATTAGATATTATCAAAGTGTTAATATTTTTTCCCCATTCATATCCATGAGGTAATGTAATTGTATTGTAAACAGATAGTCTTGTATTTTCTTTGCTCTCAGAATGATGGCCATGTGTTACTGACCTGCCAATAAGCTCCGGCTCAGCACGAGTGATGAGGTCACTGATGAACTCCGTCTTGCTTTGCAAGTGGAGGTGCTTCTCAGGCAAGCAGCGACGAATTCCCGAGTACAGCGCAGCCACATAGCCTTTCTCCCGACTAGGGTCAGCCTCTTCAGTCAGCAGGGTGTACGCTCGGAGAACTTTAGTACGGCACTCGCCGCAGAACCTGACGCAGACACATCTCAATTATCAGCACACATAGTTTGAAATCTGCAGCTTGATTTCAGTGAGATAAAAATAAGAATGTTTTTATTAGATAAGCAATAAAATGTTTTGCAAAACAAGTAAGGATATCACACTCAGGTGAAATGATTAGAGATGGGAGGAGCAGTTAACAAGTGTACAACTGAGCGAAGAATATTGTACAAGAGTAAAGGTAGAATAATGGTGAAAGGACAGAGAACGATAGAAGAATTTTATTAAACTAAACCAACCACAGGTTGGAAACTGTTAATGATTGTGAGGGTATGTGATTTCTCAATTATCAATTCTAGTGGTCAGAGTTCCTTGCTACAACTCCAGAGGTCCTGGATTCAATCATCGGTGCTTCCAGATTTTCTGTGAAGCAGTGGGTCTGTAACGGAGTCAACTCAGCTTCATAGGGACAAATGAGAAGCTACTTGAATAACGTAGCAGCTCGAGTCTAGAGAACTGAGATTAACGGCCAGAGAGGTTTGTTGTACTAACCATATGACACCTTTTATCCACTAATGTTGACACTCTCAACACCAACAGAGAACAGACTCTAGGTCAGTATAGCACAATTGCAAATTGAAGCCATGGAATTTTTTATTAGCAATATTGAAAAAGATTGAGAATTTATCTTAATATCATGATTTTCAATTAACTTTACTCTCAGCTCTTAGATGTATATTAAAAATCGAAATGTGGTAGATTTTTATTGAAACTAAAAAATGTGTAATTTTTTTTCAATTTCAATGAAAAACTAATTGAAAGTAGAAAAAATGCGAGGTTAAAATGTAAGAACTGTAACTGGGGCTGGGAAGACGAATCCTGGACATTTTTAAAGATTTTTTTTTCTCCTAAAAGTTTATCATATGATAGCACTTTGCTAGACCACTTTTCACATTATCATATTATTTGTAAAGAATGCAAATCATTTGAATATTAGCTATCCCACATATAAATAATGATCAATGACAGGATAATGTGAACATGTATTTGAAGCAGGTCGAGTGTCAAGCTTGGGATTGAATCGAGGTGTCTCAGGAAAGAGTTGACTGGAAAGCTTACGTTCTGAATGCCATAAGCTTTTAGTTCTTGAAGGCCAGAAAATTAGTTTATAAATATAGATAGACTATATCAGTGGTCAGCAACCTATTAGGGCTCTGATCGACTCATAAACTTATCAAAATCCTGCCACCCTTCATTTCTTCACTCTGCATTTTTTTTATCTATACAGCTTATATTAGTTTAAAATCAAACTTCCTCAAATATTTATGTCCCCAACATTCTAGGAACAGTATAGACTAAACAAAAATATATATATTTTTATCAAACTATTTAATATTGAATATAACATTACAGATTATGGACAATCAAAGCTATTTTGGTCACACTCAAATATTATTTGAAAGTACTTAAATACTGTATTTGTGAGTTTTGAATACTCAAAGATTGACTTTTTATGGAAATGTAGCTTTCTTCCGCGATCAACCAGTTTCCAACCCCTGGACTATATTATATGAGCCCGTCTACCTGTGTTTGCGAAGGTAGTCATTGAGCCTGGCGAGAAGTGTAGCAGACTTTATGATGAGCACCTCCTTGCGACACTGGGGCTGCATACACTCCCACACCTCGCGCCAGTCGCTGGAACTGGCAGAAGGCCGGGAGCGGGTCGAGTCCAAGGTGTGAAGACCGCAGCGTAGACTCTTCTTTGACCGCGGCTGATTTTCAACTAAGTTGCTCAGCCTAGCACTGTAGGCCATACAGGAATGGGAGTGTCAATATGTTGAAATTTCAGGGATGAGTTCAGAGAACACACTTCAATTACCAAAGTTTGAGGTGTTCCCAAGAACAAGAAGCAATATAAAATAGTTATTTTGAATAAGGAATACACTTGTAGACAAAAGAAGATTCTAAGCTCACCCTATGCCTCATAATTTCAAATTTAAATTTACATTCTTCCTACATTAAAAATCTAAATTTGAATAGTTTTTAACACTGTACTACCCATTTAGGTTTCACACATATTGGCTACTTACTATAATGTGGTGGGCACGAGGAAGGTTAATTTAGAGGAAGTGTACCAGCATTTGCATGAAAGGAGAGTGGAAAACCTTTTAAGAAAAAAAAACTGGGATTTGAAACCTTATATTCTTAGTAATCAGCAGTCCCAATCTATTGCGAGTTTGCTATGTGACGACATAAGCAGGCTCGAATTTGAATGCATGGTCAAATGGTTGCATAGTCTAAGGTACTATTCTCACAATAGATTAGACTGCCAATAACAGGGAGATAAGGTTTTGATCTTGATTAGGTACACTTAGGGTGGTTTTCCCCAAATGTTTTCCCCTTTCCCTCTACATAAATGTGTGTACACCTACTTTAAATTCAATCTCCCCAATCCTTAACACGTAGTGTTAATAGTACAGACCCGTATAAATAACTCAAATGGGTAGTAAGACAGTGCTAAATATAATAATTCAGATTCAAAGTTAAAAATCTTGTATCTGCAGTCTTGCTGTATCCTACTTGTCTGTAGGTCGGATATTGCTTGTTGAAGTTGAAATGTACCTGTGGTCATGAAGCATCGTGCACAGTGCTTGAGGCAGTTCTAGCTGGTCTCCCCTCACCGAGACAATTTCATTTGAGGTGATCACTAGTGGGTCCAAGGTGGGCTGCCCAGACTCTGCCAACTGAGCGAACAATCTCTCCACACTAGCAACAAACAGATGTAAATGAGTCTAGAACCTAAACCCCCATCACAGTCAGTCAACACCATAAATGATTCAAAGCATATGTCTTTCACAAGGCTAAAAGACACACCAACCAGGTCTCAGGACGTTAATTAATCACTGTGGAAGGCAATGCCCCCATTTCATCTATTATACATTCTTTGTTCTTGCCTGGACTAATGGGCAGACACACTACTGACTAAGCTAAGGTGTTGAACTATCAAAAGAATTAACACATTCCCTGGCATGTTTGTACCATATCTATCTTCAAAGGTCCAGCAGCTCTCTTTATGCTCGTATCTTCTTAACCGACCAATATTAATGCTATTCATTTATTGTTTTATTCATAGTCATAGTGTATGTAGGTGTGTGTGTGTATCATTAAGCCGGTAGCTCAATCTAATAGTTTAAATATGAAGTATTCAGACTGGCTAAAAGTACAGTGGTTCATTGATAGATGGCGTTACCTTAACTAATTGCAATTAAACGTTGATTCACGCCCACGACAGTGAACATTCAGGCAAATATGGGCTTTGTTCGACGCCTGTACCAGGGAAAGGGTTGTGAATCACGCTTAATATTATTATTTTTAATGGCCCAATCCTTGGTCCTTAAATCCAAGGTTTAAAAAAAAAAAATTAAAACCCAGACCACATAGGTTTTAATCAAAAAAAACCTAGTTTGATTGGATTTTTTCAGGACACTCTTGAACCTTAACTTCCACATACATGTTGTGTCTAAATTGATCATTTATCGGTGAAACCTCAGGTTTTGTTTGTGCAAAGAGTTAAGTGTACATTAAAAAGTAGATTTGTATAAGTTATTAATAATGTGACTTGTATGCTGCACATGTTATGCCAACTGTAATTAGACTTCTTTCATGTAATTATATTTAAAAGAACATGTTATTACATCATATTAAGAATGGATCCGATTAAATGTTTGAACTTATTGGTTAATACACATTCTTGTATGTATGTATGTATATATAAAATTATTAGGGAAAAATTATTATCTCATAAAAAATAACTTTTTTTTTCATTAATAAATCATATTGTAGCAAACATTTATATTTTTATAAGTTTTTATAGTACCAAAGGATTTCATAGATTTTATAAATATATTTAACTACATATACATTTAATCAAAACACATGTATTTTTGATGTATGTACATTAATGTAAATTTTCATACAATTCAAAAAAAATTCCTTGTTATCTATGAGGGCAATCCAAAAGTGACTTCTAATATAGTTTAGTGCATATAAAGGATGCACGGTGTTGGATTTGCGCAGCAATGTAGTGACTAAGTAAACATCCAGAAGTGGTAGAGAGAAGTTTGTGTCACCGTTACTCACACAACTGCATTCCAAAATGCCAGCCAGCTGTGAGGTACACTCGGTGATAAAATGTCTCTAAGCCAAAAACTGTAAAGCAGTTAAAATCCATCGTCAACTTAGCAAAGTTTTTGAGGAAAACATCATGAGTGAGGGTTGTGTGAGAGAATGGTGTTGTATGTTTGAACATGGGTGGACCAATTTTCACGATGAGGAAAGGAGTGGCTGGCCAACCGTGCTGAATGATGAACTGGTTCAGAAGATTAACGAAAAGGTTTGAGAGAGCCACCGATCCACAATTTTAGATCTTTCTTGTATGTTCTCGGATATCTCGCGCACAGTTCTTCAAGAGAGAAGGTGATAATTTTCTGGATCAGATTGTTAGAGGTGATGAGACTTGGGTCTCGACCTTATATAGACACAAAATAAATCGATGAATTGGGGCTATACTCACTTGAAAATAAAACCAAAGAAGTGCTGGCATACTTTCTAGGCCAGGAAAATCATGGCAACTGTCTTTTGGGAGTATTATTAGTGTATTTCATGGAACAGGGCATCATAGTCAATGCAGATGTTTATTATCAGACACTAAACAAGTTAAGGGGGGGGGGGCCATTCAGAATAAACATCACAGCATGTTGAGCTCTGGGGTGGTTTTCTTGCACAATAACGCCCGCCCACATACCAAAGTGCATATTCAAATACTGCTACAAACATTCAATTGGACAATGTTTGATCACCCTCCATACAACCCGGATTTGGCACCCAGTGACTACCGTATTCTCATGTGCATATGAAGAAATGGCTCGCATTGCAGTGCTTTGACAGTGCCGACTAGTTGCAGTCCAGCATTGAAGAGTAGCTCAAATCACAAGCGGCAAAATACAAACACTCGTCAAATGCTATGACAGGTGTCTCAATTTGACTGAGGACGATATCAAAAAATGTAGCAAAGTTGTATATGATAAAAAAAATTGATAGCCATGTTAATTTTTTAAATTACTTTTCGGAAGTTACTTTGCGAAGTTCCCTCGTAATTTCCATGTACTAAATGAACATTCTAAGTTACAACTTCAGTGCACAAGCTTACAGGTGAGAGCACACATCCTGATGATACTGTATTATTTCCTTGGTGTACACAGAATGAAAAGATGGTACACTATGTAAGTGGCTGTCTACATACTGTTGAACCAATCAGCTTTATGGCTAGAGAAGGGAATCCCCTACATACATACCGCTTTACCTTCAATTCTGGTGACAGAGGAGCTGAATGACTCATTTCTTGTTCATTTAATATAAGTTACTCAAACACTTTGGCTTCTTATATGATTCTGTAATTTTACCGTAATGAAAACATAGAATTTGAAAAATTCCACTTAGCACACAAAGTGGGGTTTTTCAATTGCGTTCACTTTCGTGAAACCTGCTTAAATCTGGCATTAAAATGAAGCAGCAAAAGTGGTCCAAAACCATGTTATAATTGCAGTTTCCCCAACATGTTAAAATTATGGTACAAAAATAAGCATGCATTCAAATATTTTTTAACAGAATAAGGAGCAATTTTTTCTTTGGGGGGGCTGTATTCTTCATTAAAGAGTTGTGTAGTGAACTTAGGATAGGGATTGCAGTTTCAGTATGGATATAGTTTTTACCACCAAGACCTTGCAAAAGTAATTTAAATGTTATACACACATAGTACTGTCTAACTTTTATAGGATGAGTCTTTTAGAAAATACAAACACATTTTTTTACAGTCAACATTGATAAAATTTTACTATAATTATTTTTTTGTTATTCTGTATTATTGATATCAAAAGTAAATGCTACAGATAGCATGATTTGACGTATGGATATATGAAAGTGAATATAGTAACTTTTTTAGCTCTCAAATACGTATGAAATTGATCTGAGTAACCAAAGGGTTTCATTAAACTTTACTCCTATAAATGCTGACTTGCAACCTATACCAAAATTAGGATGAATGTCGTAAAGTGATGCTCACCTCCGCCGGCAACCCACACATGGAACAGTTTGGCTAAGAACTTGCATCAGATCATGATAGCCAACACTGAACGCTTTCTTCAGCTCGGACTGAGTCATAACGTTATACTTTCGAGTGAACTCCTCCAACTCCTTTCCTCGCACCGTGGGGTTGTCACAAATGAACCCCATATAATTCAAGTCCATCACCATCTAGGGAATCAATCCATAATGTAACAAATCGAGAAATTATATATATGAATAAATGCCCTGTAAAAGTCAAAGAAGAGTTATGAAAGATTAACAGTAACAATTTAGGTACAGGGAAACTTTTAATATAAAAACTCCTTTGAAAGACTTTGTAGTTTAACAAACTCTAATTCGTGAGTATTTGTTGCATCAATTTGGTTTAGTGAACTTTATCTGTGAGTATTTGCTCATTCAAAAAGAAAAAAGTTGGTTAACCAACAAATGTGAGCAAAATAATTTTCTATTTTGAGGTGTTAGCATAAAGTAGATTAAAAGTGTGAATTTGCTATAACCCTTAGAAAAATGAGCCGGGTTGTGTCTGCCAAAGCACAGGCAGAAAGTTCGTTAAATATTCAACAAACTTGTTTGGGATAATATTCTTAATTTAATTGATCAATTTTTAAGTTTTTTTTATGAATTAAAGGAAATTATTTTAGGAATGGTAGATAAAAATATAGTAATTAAAGATAAAAGGAAAATATTTAAGCCCTTCTAAACAAAAAGTCTTAAAATCCTTGTTACTATTTTGAAAACTTATGTTCTAGGGTTGGAATTGTGTTTTCACTTTGTTTAGGAGACAGTTAAAGTTTACAATCTTACCTTGATTGTTTTGAACACTGTGGTACTATCTTATAAGCTACACCATAGTGGAAACAATCAAAATAGATGTATTATCTTGACTGATTACACTATGCCCCTGTCTTATAAGCTACACCATAGTGGAGACTAAGGTAAGCTTGATACTACTCAGGTTGTACAAAGTTTACATTAGGCTTATATTGCTAGTTATATATTCGTTTGTCCCTGTGAAAAAATATTATGTTTCCTTTAATTCTTTGCTGTAATTTACTACAAGTTTAGCAGGTGACCGATAATATAACACTTTGCGGTGTTCATCGTAGGGCCTTTTGAACAGGCATAATTATCGGCTAAAATCAATGCTTTTTCACAAACCAAACCACCAAATATGGCCTACCCCGCTTAAGCTTCTTAATAATACTGGCAACATTTCTTTGGAATAAAGTTTTGTATTTAACTATGCTAACAAATTGAAGTGGTTAGCGCTCAAGACTCAATAGCAGAGTCGGAACAGTTACCTATAAAAGCAGGTAGTATTCCTGATTTATAGCCATCTACTTGCTTCTCACAATTAATGCATTATTTTCCCACCAAACTTTTTGATAAGATATTCAGCAAGGTACACGGAATTTCTAGGAGGCAGGACATGGGACATAGGGCTCCAGACGGTGTTGGAGCTCTTAAATGAACGGCAGACTAGAAAGCTCATCAAAGTAAAGATGTTTCAACAACAGATAAACTATTTAGTATCTTGGTAAATGAAACATTCTTCTATATATTTTTTTCCCTGAGAGCAGAATAAATTTGTCCATGTCTCAAATTCCTCAAAACTTGAAGGCAGTGCCAAAAAGCATGCCAATGCACCAACTAATTACAGTAACTAGTGGAATAGTTCAATACAGACACATAAGTTGCTTCTGTAAAAAAGAACACTTGATTAACTGTGATCGTTGCCCTTTTGGACCAGTTCAGTTTTGATTTGGCATTATTAGACGACCAATAAAAAAAGGCTCAGGTTATTTCTGAGTTGACAACATCTGAAATCTGACTCTCAATATTTTATAAAATGGAAGAAATAGATGATGAAATCTTGAACAAATGGAAAAACTTACCCAGGTAAGGTACTTGACATAAATGAACTTGGTGCAAAAGTGAAATGCATGGTTTCATCTGGAAAGCATAATAAAACTGTTTGGCTCAAAATTGACAATATCGATGAATATTCTGTCGACAAATACGTTGAGTGATGGAAGAGCCTAACAAATTAGCCAGTGGACACTTGGAAATACCTCTCCAGTAGAAGCAAGTAAATGGTTATTTGAATGTTTGAAGTGTTCTTACCAGTGCAATTAATTTTATTAATTCAGAAATTACAATTAGGTAGGTTACTCAATGTTTGCTTGAATTAACTTAACTGAAATGCTCGGATTGTTGAAATACATTGAGACGCATATTCTAAAAACTAAATAAAACATCAACATAGCAGTTACTAATCGTCATCAGGGTTGCAAATCATCATTGGTGTTGCAAATCATTATTGGTGTCAAGACCGTCACTGGTGTCCCCAAACAGTTTAATTTAGATTTGTGATGCATACATTTAAGATGGATTTATTTTTATAATGTTTTAGTAAAGCTTTCTAATTACTTATAGCTCATTAAACAGTCATTTAAAAGTATGGTCATTTATTAGCTGTAGGATGAGAAATAACTGTACTCAAATGTAAAAATAATATTTACTTAAAGTAAAATTACATTTAATATAATTTATAAATTTTTATGATCAAACCTAGTTTGAACAAATAAATATTACCTCTCTGTAAATCATTTTATTTTATTTATAACATATTTCTATATTTTAAAAAAACATAACTTTGGGGACACCAATGACATTGACAGCTGTTTTTTATGGTAAAAAATAATAAAAATATACTTATTTTATGTTATTATTCAATGCAGACACAAAAAGTGAACCTTATGTACATTGTACAACATACATTTATTATAATTTCAATAAGTTGACATAAATAAACATAATTTTTCTAAAGTGAGTGGATCAGTTTTTTTAGAATGACCCATATCACATTTTCCTTCTACACAAATGTGGATATATTACTTGTAAAATGCCTCTTTCCTCATCCCTTCCTCATTAGAGTAGTAATTATCATATAGTCCTACATATCAGAGGTGGGCAAACTTTTATCGATGAGGCTCACGTGGACATCTGTATGTTCTCTAGTGAGACTCATATGGCAAAAATATAACTAATGAACTTTATTTTAACACAAAAATACATTAGTCATATAGGCCTAGGCTAACTAGGTCTACTGTAATCCTGTAAACTCACATGTTCAAAAATAAGCAATAATTAGCTTAGAGAATGTATTTAATGTGTCATTTTTTGTTAATAAAATCACAAAAGTATTAAATTTGTATGAGAGCCGCATGAATAAAAGTTGTGGGTAACATGTGACCCGCAGGCTGTAGATTTTCCCACAGCTGATATATATTCATACACCATGAACAGGTAGTAAGAGGTGGTGATAAACAATTATAGTAACCATGAAAATGATATATTAATTTTATTTATGATAAATATTTTTTTTGGCTTATATTTTATTCTATTTCCACACAATATATATAAATATAGGGCTAATTTAATTTAATAAAAACGTTATTTCAACTGAAGTGCGTAATTAAGGGCATCGTTCCCATCCTCTAGTAAAGTGTGCTGTAAAGGATGCACCAGCACACTTGAAAGAGAATTCAGACACCATCAAAAATGCCATTACCATACAACTTTCAAGCGCACTTGGCTTGACTGGACTAATCAAACACGACCCATAATGGTTTATTAACATAAAATTTAATTCGATAAAAATCTGTAGCCTTTTTTAAAAATGATTTTAGGATGTTAGCATTTATATTTCAATTTCATTTAATCAAATTGATGGGGTAGCAAGTTGCTAAGAAGGCCAAATCCAAAATTCAGATTTTTATAGTCGATAATAGAAATAAATACATAAGAAATTATCACAATTTGATGAATATCTAAAAGGTCAAATCAGTTTAGTTCCCTAACATGATACAAATCGGTTGTCCACGACAGCAAGTGGCCTAGAAATGTGTATAGAAGTGGTATTTTGAAATAATGAATCAAATAGTATTTAAAACTTGCAAATAACATTACAACACAATTTAAATTGTAATATTATAGTCAAATCGTAAAAAAAAAAGTGTTAGCGACAATATATCCTTACCGTTATACTATCGTCAATATAAAGTGGAAGTTGTCTCCTACTTAAAGAAACTTGTTTACCTGGTCGATAAACATCAACCAACCTTGCCATTATAATTAACTATAAATCTTAACACAATTAATATTTCAACCCTTAAATTAAAAGCAATATCAGGGTCTGATATAGTATTTTAAAGAGAAAATTAAATAGTTACTGTGGTAGATACAGCATAAGACATTTACGACTGCCTGCCATTAGCAAAATGCTTGGAGATTGTGATGTTTTTAAAATTCATAGAGGCTGTACAGGAATAAAGATGGTTGGGGGGGTGAATACAATTTATTAGAAAATGGCGAATAGTTAAATGAAACACTTAAAATGTTAGTTTTGAATTATTATGATCAATAAACTATTATTTTTGTTTGCTACGTTTGCTAATACATCGCCGGAGTCCAAATAAATATATTAATTGTATATAATGAATAGAAAGTAGATATAATTATCTTTATTTCATATCTGATTATATCAAAATGATAGACTTATTTAATAATCTTTCTTGAAAGATATTTACATTGAAGTATCGGTGATTGCTTAAAACCAAAAAAATATTTCTTATTATATACTAATAAAATAAAAACGCTTCAAAATAAAATATGCAATTATAGTATGAACCTTCTTTTTTATATTTTGTGCCAAACTAGCTCGAGATAATAATGTCAAAATTAAATTAAATTAAAAATCAAATTTTGGATTGTAAGTATGAGATAGTGTTGAAATTAGACAGAACAATTAGCTAGATTGGTGATAGCTCATTGACTGTGATATTTTCACCGTTACCATTTGATCACAGCTACTCCCAGTGACTCGATCTCAAAAGTATAGGTGATTGAGACATCAGTGGTCAGAGATTCTCGCATCGGATGGAAACAGTTACTCGAGCTACAGAGCTAGTATTGCTTTTCTAGACACTCGGGTAAATACTCGCATCGCGGCCCTTAATATTATGTTATTTTTTATTTTCGCTCAGCTAATTGAGAATTGACCTTATTGACTGGCATGTTTTGAGTGTTATTTACTATTTAAAACACTTGATCTCGTAGAGCTTATTTTTCAAAAATTGTATCAGATTGCTACGTAAAAATGACTTGTTTCGTTGCTTATGTTTTGAGAGACCCAAATTGGTTTATTTGTTTCATTGTTTATGTATTGAGAGACACAATAAAAAATAGTTACATCTATTTGGTTTCTTTTTTTCTACATATTTATAGAATATAGTATATTGCCCATCGACGTGCCTGACTTTGCAATTTTGGAGGACGACATTATTTCCAACTCGTGAGTTGGGGGAAGGCAGTAGGGAGAGAAAACACACATTATTACCCACTTTTAGGGGACACATATTGGCGATATTATTATTGTAATTCTCTATAATCACTACTTATATAACATAAATGTAGCTGACTCTATTAATATCTTTTAAATATTTAGTTCGACATTCTCAGATGAACATTAATATAGATTCAAGATTTTCACCACACTCCAAATTGGTGTCTGAATAGGCCTAGATACAAGAGGGAAATATTACTATGCTACAATATATTTAAAATTGCCTATTAGCTTGTATAACCTATTGCTTTCAGAAGCCAAATTATATTTAATGTTTGATAATTTTAGAGAAATAAGGTACAGTAACACTTAATTACATGTGTTCGAATAACAAGTTTTGTGAAGAGATTCAAATGCTCATACAGGTTATAGGCTTTTAGGAAGTATTATTATTATATATTAGCTTAAAATAACCTAGTTAAGGAAACAATTCATGAGTGTTGAACTTATTATCCTCTATAAAATCTTTACCAACGCATTTATTTCAATTAACTAATCATACATTCATAAAAAACATATTTAATTTTAGTAAGGAACACTATGTATACACAGACTTGATAAAAATAGAATCAACAAAAAAAGGAGGATTAACGCAAACTAAGAAGTTAAATTGGGAAATGAGTTGAGAGATAATATTAAGTTAACG
>CABFOV010001798.1:87496-103411 GCA_902141375.1 Timema poppense | reverse complement strand
TGCGGTACACCCGCCTTTATATTCCCTCTCTCTGACAGTGTGCCCTCTATGGAAACTTGGAATTTCCTATTTTTCAGGTAGTCGCTGATTAATTGTATGAGTCCTTGTGGGAAGTTGTAGTTTATCATCTTGTGAATGAGTCAATAATGTCACACTTTATCAAATGCTTTCTCCACATCTAAGAATATGGCTATCATGTACTCTCTTTGGTTGAATCCTTCCGTTGCGTCTTCAATGAAGTTGAGTAGCGGGTGAGTCGTTGAATGTTGTGCCTTGAAGCCAAACTGTGCGTCGGGGATTATATTGTGGTTCTTTGTATGCTGTCTTAGTCTCTTTTGTATGAGTGCTTCAAAAAGTTTTCCAATCGTGCTAAGTAGACTTATTGGTTTTCTGTTTTGCGGGAAGATTTAATTTTTTCTTGGTTTTGTTATGGTGATTATTTTGGCGTTTTTCCAAGCATTTAGGAAGTTTGCAAGTTTGAGTGCTGTATTCAGTATTTGGTCAGGTGAGCTATTGCAATTTGAGGTAGCTTTTCTTAACATTTCGTTCCTTATTTCGTCAAGTCCCGGTGCCTTGTTTGGTCTAAGTGTTTTAATAGAAGTTTGAATTTCGTGATAGGTGATTGGTTCTGGTGTCTCTGCTACTGGTCTGTCTATGTATTCATTTACTGTTCTGATGACTCCTCTATTGAAAACTTCCTCTTGGTTTGGATTTGGCTTGAATTGGTCTTCTAAGGTTTCTGATATGGCTTCGGCTTTGTCTTTGCTGGTGTAGGCCATCCCCTGTCGGCCGTGGATAGCTGGCGTGCCCGTTTTTTCATGTCCCTTTGAGTATATTTGTTATCTTCCATGTTTGTTGAAGTTTTGTGGCTGTTTCTGTGAGAAATGTGGTCCAATTTGTTCTTCGAATTTGGTTTACCATTATTCTTACTATGGCTTTAAGTCTGTTATAGTTGGTTCTCGCTTGCGGTGTTCTCATTCTTTGCCAGTTTCTATGGGCTTCCCTTTTGATGGATAGTCTGTAGTTTACACATTTTTTTTATTAGAAGTGACTTAAGAATTAGTTGGCAGATTTTTTCACAGAGGCAGTGAACTAATATAAAATATATTAAAAAACATACTTAATAAAATGAAAAGTATATAATAATAAAAATATGAATGAATTCTTACAATTTATTTTCATAGAATTTTTATTTTCATATATATTTTAACGCTAGATAAATTAAAAGGTGGAAGTGCTTAGTACAACTTTCAGCCCTCAAAAAGTGAAAAATATACATTTTAATATTTCGTAATGTTAAATTTATGAAAGATATCTTACACGAGTTGTAGGTATGTAAAACGTAACTTTAAATCAGCTTCATACTCGCATAGGCCTGCACTTTATTTCTTAAATGTCATTTATTTCCTTATAGCCACTGTTCTCCGTGTTTCTGTCATTCCCGCTTTTACTATAGCTCTTGAATTCTCTTTTTGTCTTCCTTTACACACACACACCTAGACCGCAAATTACGAGAGCCCTTGTGCATAATGTGTTCTTTTTTTTACTTTATAGCACATGCTTTCACATACGTCTCTAGCTTCTAAATTAATCTACAGTAACTTTCCTCTCTTAGTCCACACACAAAAAAAAGTTTTCATTTAAATCTGATTGTATCCTAAATGTGAAAATATTTTACTTCTTACCCTTCGTTTATCCTAAAATGTAGGACGCTTACCTTTCATTATTCTGAACGGAATGTATACAATCAATAATTAAGGATTCCAATAAATAATACTATCTCTTAAATCACAACAATAATATAGAGTAAGGTAATAATAATAACCTAAATACAATTTTTAATAGTCGCTTTCAAGTGCAATTAAATGTAAATAATTAAAAAAATATACATGTTGGTGAGATTTTAAATAAACATTTTAACTTACGGAAGTTTATTATTAGTGCTAATAATAATTTGAAAAATTTAATTTCTCTAAAAAATAAGTTTATAAAATGATTACTCAACCACTTCTCTTAAATCTTGATGTGATATATTCAAACAAAATTTTATCCAAAAATCTGGTTTCCTATTATTATTGCAGAATTTTTTATCCATGTATTACTATTTATCTGGTCTAGATCAAGATTTATAATAAATCTAAACGAAATTAAGTTGAGGATAGTTGGCCAATCATTTAGGAAAAACTACTTTCAGTACACCTACTTAGGATTCGAGCTCCAACCACTGCGTCACCAAAGATCCAGACTAGACAAGAATTACACCCTAGTCAGAGTAGCTACCAGTGCGGGTCTCACAGATGTTAGATTAGCCATACTTTGTTAGCCGATTTGCGTGAGAGATAATGTCCCTTTATTAGGACATTCAAGGGGGTAAAAAATAAATTTTTGGTAACTAATATTTACTAGTAGATGGATTTTCGAACTAGGTAGTGCTTTCTAGTCAGTAGACATTGGTAGTTTCTCGCATTTGGAATTAAAATATCATCCATCAGTGGTCGCAAGCTTAAGGACACACTATTACTTGAGGGTACTGAATTTTCAGATCCTATAAGATTGGAGTTTGAATCCTGGTTGAATGTTTTAAGTGTTTTGATCTAAGGATTTTTCCTTTCTGCCTCCATATTAATATATATACATTTAGTTTAAATTACATCTTCCTTATTCCTATATTTTTAATGTAAGTATACGTTAAAGTATAGTAAATAAACGTAAAAGTATAAGTAAATGCTTATGGAACTCATTTGAAGTGAGGGTTACGGCAACGGCTTTACCACGAAGAAGGGATCCTTTCACAATATTCATAAGCCCCACGTATCCCCAAATTGAAATATTAAACATAAATTTATTGTACTATAAATTAATTCATATATGAAACTTCTTTTATAATATAGAATCAAACGTTTCTCAATAAATATAGCTAACATTTTACCAACATCATTAATTGTAAAATTGTGATTCTACATTTTCTCTCGAGTAGGATAATGATGCATTCTTAATGTCATGATTTCTCCCTATTCTCTATGCATTATATAGAGAATTTTTATGATTAATAACGCCACATGCATTAAAAGTCTATTCATTCAAAAGCAATCGTTGCGTAACCATTCAATAATAACTCTTCACAAGGGGAATTGGAACGCGAGAATTTGAGAGACATCACTGACGTTTCTAAAAGGATGATCGGAAGTGCATCAAGAATGCATCGACAGACTTCCCCCATCTTTCCTTGATATTCTATTCACGGCCACAACATTCAAGGAGCGTGCAAAGCTTCCTATTCTTATGAAATATGAATTATACATAAATATAAGGGGTGGAGTTCTTAAAAAAGAACTTGAATACGTCTTAAAGTTAAAGATGTTTTGGGAAGGAAAATAAGAACATGTCAAGCTAACTTGACAATCTTTCTACAAGGTTGAAAGTGAATATTTATTTTAATATATTTTAATAAAACTAGAGAAGTTTTTCTTATCACGATAATTAACAATAAAAATTGTATATTACATTTTTTACCACGTTTACTCAATTGTTCATTTAGTACGCATTATATACGTAATAAGTGGCAACAAAAAATGTTTTTATAAGCCATGGTACGTGTCTCCTACTTAAGCAATGGATTTCAAGGGGTGCGTGACGTCCACTAAATTTATTATGTATGTATAAATACATATACATATATATATTTATGTATATATATATATTTATTAGCATCACGTCTTACTACTCATTTTGGTAATAGCGCCAATGGGCTAGGGATAATGAAGTATGAATTTGGATTAAGTGTACCCAAACTTGCATGTAAAGACAATGGGAAAACATTTAGAAAAACTAACCTCAGTACACCCCACTGGGATCAAGCCATGACATCACCATCATAGGCAGTTTAGCACATTGCACCTTAGAACACAAGACCACAGAGGCAGGTAAATACCATATTTGGCGATAATAATAATTATTTTATTTTCTGCTCTCACAACATTGTTTGGTTTATCAGTAAGGTTTCATTCATATTTTGGTCAATCATCTGTAGACATCTAACACGAAACAGGTATTTGTTACTTTTTATGTGCTAAGAAAATGGTACTAAGGCCCGGCATGCAAAAAAGAGTACGCGATAAAGCTAGAAATGGGGAAACATTTCACTAAAAGTTGTAATGTTCACATTCTAAACAAATTTCTGAGACAATACTCGATTTATAAATTAAACTAACCTAAAACAGCACGCCCAAGCCTATAAACATAAATTGTTAGGGCTGAGTACAAGGACGATCCCATATATAGACTAAATGTAACTTTATTTTAAACCCCTACAACGGGGTTCAAATACTCTTAACCTTAAATTCTAATTTTAAAATAATTTACCATGAGCCGGACTTTAAGAAACAGCAAAAGATTTTTTTTAACTAATATGACTCATATTTTAGTGTAAGTTTTTTTGTGTGTTTGATTTTTTTCCATATCAGACGTGCAACACTCTCCCTAGCTTCCTTTCTTATCCCTGTTCCCCTCTCGTCATAGTTGTATAACGTGTTGTCTAGGTGATCAATCTTGGTGTCTTGGTTCAATGGTGGCGGTGATGGGAACCGCATAGTCGACTTCATCCAATAAAATAACATCCTCCAACTTTTTACACACAGAATATACCAGCCTCAACACAGGTTTAACAGATCGTTATCGTCATTTATTCATCTGAAATATCTTATGTCACAGTGTCGAGAAATGGTGACACATAATAGTTCAGGTACTAAAGGAGTTAACAACTCATACTCCCATGCCTTCACCCCCACATGTGCACTCATATTGGTGGCCCTGCGGTCTAAGACATCAAACTAACATTAGACTGGTTTATTTTGGACAAGGCCATCTGAATTAAAATTTTTAACGGGTGCATTGCAGAGTGTGGGGGGGTTGTTTTACCATCTCCTCACCATTTTAATGCGTACATAATTCTTCTAATCAACCCCACTCATAGCTTTCCCTTAGATTAAGCTTTTAATAAAAATTGATCTGAAAGTAATCGTTTAAAATCAACTAAATTAGAAACTTTAACTTTTTACCAACAAATATAAGAGCCATACAATCGACTAGAACAAATGCCTATGACTCTAAAGGTGGGGTTTGGTCCATAACGGCTGCATTTGGTGATGTTTTACTTGTAATTTTTTATTATCTAAATTCTTTTCAGGGGAAGTGTTAAAGAACAAAATTAAATCCGGCTTGTAGTGTAACTGGCTTAAATCACTGATATCCATCCCTAGTAACAGTAAACAGGTGAAAAATATCATCCCTATCATATTTAATTCCTTGACCAATTTTATTGTGTGTGATGGTTTGAAATTCTATGTTTAATATAAATTATATGATGCACCGCAATGACACTCTCTCTTAAAATATAAACATTTACTAATAACTCATATGATTTGTGATACTAAATAATATACATTATAGCAGACCCACTACACCAAAGATAATTATTTAAATAATATACACTGTTACAGAAACATTGAGATCATAGCAGCGAATCTGTCCGCCAAAAATCAATATAATCAATGTAAAGTTTCAAAGTTCTTTATAATTGTTTTATATGTTTGCCTATAGTTCTGATATTTTTGGTTTTTTAAAGTTATTCACCAAATTAAAATATATTTTTTTGTAATATTAATACAAAATAGCTTATTAGTAAAAAGTTGTATCTTAAATAGTACCTAGCCTTAGAGTCGTGTCCATGGGAAAACTAAAATTGTTGCTTTTTCGTTCGTATAAATATATATATAAAATTTAATCAAAATTTCTGAAGCAGATATCTAATTTGTGCTTAAGTAAACTACGCTTAATTTTAGGAGTATATATCTTATTCCGAAAATTCCTTGGGAAAACCCAATGAAAACAGTAGATAACAAGTGTAAGCCTGATGGGTAAAATAATTTCGGCTCTAAGTTAAGATACAAATAGACAGATAGCATCGCAAAAACCACTTTCATAAAAATCTCGAGCTCAATATTTTTTTGACAGTTAAAATAATTCTCTCTCAAAGAGTCGATATAATTAAAAATAATAAAATACGTAAATACAGGTAATTTAATCGTCAACATTCCTTGTTATTGAATTCAGGACAAGTTAGGCCTTCTGCATTTAAACCTTAGTAAAACTTAATATTTTTAATCAGTGCTGGTGTCAATTTCTGTAACACGTGGTTATCCTAAAAGCTAGGAGGGCAATAAGTTAAATGAATACAGTTCTTGAATTTGAATAGGCCCTATATACATAGTGTAAAAATAAATAATTAAATAATAATAATAATAATAATTAATAATTTAAAAATCCTTTATTTGTGACATTGGGAATATTTTCAAAGCTCGTATTTATTATAATTAATGAAAACAAAAAGGGGAATCCTTGTTATTCATGCGTATATAATATATACCATTCATACATATTTTGTAAAAACAGTGCTTATAATACCTGTCATATGTACAAATGTGCTGTATGTATCTTTTAATATTTAAAAAATAATGAGATATATTTTTAGATATTTAATATTAGCCACTATCATGCGGTATCTAATAAAGTATTGAGTGACTCTAATTGTTTGTTTCATAGTTAAAATAGTGTAGTTTTATGATTTCAAACGCGTTCACTTACCGATACATGTTAGTATAATTTTAATCACATGTCCTCAGAAAGACGAAAACTATTAGCAATATCATAAGAAGACCCTTTACTGGAAACTATAACAAAAAATATTTATTCTAAATATCGTATGATCTAAATTGTAAAATGACACCTGGACACGTTAATCGAACCCGTAAACCTTTGATTGATATGCCAATGCTCTGACCGCTGAGCTATCAAAGATTTATCCCATGCTCAAGGTAATTCTTTATTCATATTTTGAGGCAGAGTCTGTGACGGACGTGTGGAAATCATCATTTATGTGTGTGATCCACAATTAAGATTATGAGCTATCAATCAGATAACGCAGTCACCATTGACACTGGAGGTATTTATGCTGCCAATAGTACAATTACAATTATTGACGGTTACAGCCATAATGGTAATTAACAAATAAATTTGCTTGAATAACTAATCCATAATGATATGCGCATTCGTAACTTGACTATTAAATCAATAAGCTAGTTCTGCCCTAAACTAAAAACATAGATTTTTTTCAAATAAATGTATTACATTATTAATTATTATATATCTTATTTCCAAAAGGTGATTCCTAATTAATAATGCATTAAACAATTAAAGTCATTTACACCATAATTGTAGTAATTAATATTTAGTAATTATGTTATTGATTAAATAAACACATCATTATATTACTAGCAAGGCAGCCCATAGTTCATATTCATATGGGGTGACCTGGTGGTTTAGGGGTAAGATGTCGGACTTTTGTGTTGGGGGTCCGGCGTTCAATCCTCGGTCCCGGCAGAGATTTATCTGATTACCAAACCCTTCCTTCACCTCTGACAAGACGTGCATTAATCACTACTTGTGAATGTGGGGAATGGATTCCACGTTATACTGTAGGTCCTCCATTTCATCTCACAATCACCCTATCATTACACATTAGCGTAAGTGCTTAAAACCCGAACGGGTAGTAAGAAGCGGTGCTAATAATAATAACAATAATAATAATAATAATAAATATTCATATGAAACACTAACTAGATTTTCCTATGAATGGACCATCATTTTAGAAAATTAAACCTTTTTTTAGCTGTCAACATTAATAACACTTTTCTATAATAGTAGTGTTATTGTATATGTATCAAAAGTGACAGCTGAAGATCACATTGTTGACTTATGATTATATTAAATTTGATATGGTAGGATTATCTAGCTATTTAGTATGTCCATTAAAAAGGAAATTATGATTTTCCCTTAATTTGAAGGCTAGAATCAAAAGATGATTTTGCCTCTAACACAGATAACATATTTAATACAAAGTTTGAGCAAAACCCATTAAACCCTTTGGATGAAGCCTCAGTTACAGATACATGGTCAATTATGGGGAAAACAAAAATGTAAAACCTACTTTTTTGAATTTGGAGACAGATAAAACGTCAATAACCATAAAAACATCAGGTCAAAAAGATTCACGATTACAATACTTTCTCTACATGATAAAATAAGAAATAAGGACTATTATCAAAACTAAGTCATTATAGTAAGTAATTAATGAAAATGCATCTCAATTTTGATAACCAATAAACTATGACCAGAACAACACAACTAATGAGTATGGTCGATAGAAATGATAAAAAGAAAAGGTATTTTGAAAACAACGTATAAAAGACTGAGGCAAGCAACATTGTATTTATTTCTAAGAAGTAATGACTGCGTATGAACAAAACATCCTCTTACATCCATTCACTGTATTTATCAGAAAACAAATGCTGGAGGGATAAAAGTATAATGAACAGGAAAATTTCCATTGCGAGATGATGAATCATATCCATGTAATGAGTTTCTTTTTTGCATGCGAGAAAGATTATCTACGTTTCTTAAAATAAAATAATACAATATCTCAAATATGATGAACATATAAATGCTTATTTAATAAGATAGGAAATTTTATTTTCAATGTTTTAATAATAGAGTTGGAGATATATTATATACAGTAAAGCCTCGATGATTTGGACTAATTGGGGATTGACTCAGTCCAGATGATTGATTTGTCCAAATTTTCCAAAATATAGTAGACTACCTATAGAAAAAATTAAAAATTAATCATAGATGGGATACTTTTGAAAATCCAGTTTTAAGATAGAAATAGTTTCACTTTATTTAAACAACGAACTTACACATTTTTTTTGTTGCTAAATATCACAAATTCTGAAAGAATATGATAAAAAAAATTCTAACAACCAAAAGATTCCCAATTCTTTTGAACAAGGGTTGAGATTCAATTTTGGCAGCCAAGTCTTTGATTCTCTGTATTATCACATGTTGGGTAGTAGTGTACTTGGGCCGCCTTTCTATCCACGACATCTTCCATCGCGTTGAATGCTTCAGCGTGGTAAGGTCCGGAGGATTCCTCATCATCGTAATCTTCACTCTCGTCATTGTGGGCTGGCTCATCCTCAGCTACAGTTGTGATTTCCTACCCCTCTCGCTATCCATCTGACATAGACCGTCAACCCTTATAAACGGGGGTGGAAAATATATCCTAGGCTTCGTTTACCGCTCTATTGTAATCTTGAATATTAATTGATACGTCTTTGGTTATTTTTTATAAATAGTACATTTTTTTCGTAGCGATCAGTGATTATCGATGATCCAGATTTTTGACGTCCAAATTATCGACTATCTACTGTAGTATGTTAATTTGGTGTACAATAGTTATGCATTCTAGAGTATAATTGAACGGAAAAAAACTAACAAACTTGTTTCCTCAAGAGATCAAAAATATACTATTATGATAGACCTGCATCTTTGGACGTGTAGATGTAGGTTTTAGCCTAGTTTGTTTGGGTTTACTGGTGATGTAGAGGTTGTGGTTCGAGCCCCAGCCAGGAATACTAAGATTTGTTTTCATGAATGATTTTATACTCTTGTTCAATGCAAATTTAAATAAATTTTGTTTTTAGTTCTGTATTATACATCCTCACCCTAATAGTGTTAATATTCTGATAGCTCTAATGGATGCAAACAAAAAAGATACTACTATCATTATGTATAAAATATTGTTATAAATGTATAATATAACTTTTCATGAACACAAGTGAGTTAGAAGTGATTGAGGTGAGATATGTTTTTAAAAACTCACGAAAATATCACTTGATAAATTTCATGTCATAGAATTGTCCTGTCAGCACGAATACTATTTCCTATCCTTTTCGTGCCACATATTATATGTTAATATATTAGTTGATATTACGTATAAAAAATACATGAAATACGCATCGAAGCAGCGAAGGTTTTATCTTAAGGATAATAGCTGCTGAATGTATGCTTCGCATATCAAACCTTGTTTCAGCTAAAAAGTTTGTTTCATGGGGCTACAAACTAACGTGGCAAAATCTATCGGAGCTACTGAAGGCTACATTTAGCAATTAGCCTGTTGTCGTTTTAAATGTCGCTTTTTTTGTCATGTTAAATAAACTGGGAGCTTAAAATGCTTGTAACTTCTAAACAGGAGCTGCTAATCAATGAATAATTCAATAAATTTCCCATAACGTAGCTTATCTTAACAAAAACTTGACTTCCCAACTTACCGTCCCAGAAGGTATGAGTCTCAGAACACATCTGTTAGGTAAATTGGGCCGTGTTATTTCAAGCGTATGTAAATTGTCTCATAAACAACAAATTTTAAATTTCTCGTGCCATCTAAGAAGCGCACCCAGCTATAAATAATATATTGGTAAACAAAAAAGCTATTCATAATAAGTTAGTATACAAAAATAGTTAGATTGAGCGAAATATAAATTTAGCTAGGTTTTACTTACTCTGATGAAAGATATGTTTGAATTAATTTTTAATGAGTTTTCTTTAATTATAAAATTTGAGTCAAAAGTCATTTATTATTATTATATTTTTAAGGTTAACATCACCTACACTACTACTAAAAATATAATCTCTAATTCTTATATCCACACCAGTGGGTACGTGGCAAAGTTAAGAATTACACATATGTTAACGGAACATTACTGACTTTTACCCTAACAGGTAGTAAGATGCGGTGGTCAAAACAAATTAATTATTAGCTGAGAGTTAAGCTCGTCTGTTTTTATACTTATGAACATTAATTTTTAATTTTTAATGTTATAAATCGTATGGTTGTTGTATTATTGGCATAGATGGTCGTTTTGAAATATTCATGACATTAAACTAATAAAACCCTACATTTTATTAAAATATAAGGATCTTTGTATTTTACTTGTAACTAATTTCATAATAAATTTTCTAATATTTTTTAAACGAGTCAAAAGGATATCAAAAAGGAAACGTTGTTGGGAAGAAGATTTATTTTTTATTTTGTGCTCTACATCTTACTACCCGACCTGGCTATCTGCGTATTTAGACTAATGTGGCTTGTACAAGGAACGTAAAATAGAGGGAATGTGTTCACTAAATGTAAGATAAAACGCTTCTTATGATAACTAAAGTGTATTATTATAATAATGGTATGAAAGTGGGTTTTTCCTTTACCGTAGAATGGTGCTAAAATTTAGATTTAGGGGGTTTGGCGATGCATCTGAAGAGAAACATCAGAAATTAGATATATAGTTGTGCCTGTCTTGTTCCGAGGAAATAAAGGCTATTATGAGACCAGTTTATTGTGAAATTATTGACCGTAAGTTCCAGAAGGGAACTGTCCTCCGGGCGGTCTAGACGTCTCCACAGACCTCCTCGCCACCCCCACAATTTTCTCTTTGCTCACGAGTTTATTTGGCAGGATAGAGTTTGGCAGAAGGTTTAAAGCAGGGGGAGAGGTTGGTGGTACCCTTCCTTATTCCTACAGGCGACCAGACCAAACCGCTGGGGTGTAGGAGGGCTGACTGCACGGGTGACTTCCATCTCTTCTCATCTCGTCAGCAAAGAGGCAAGACACGGCAATTGCTCGGCTCTCGGTTGTAGTGAATGCTGCCTACCTTGAGTGAACAAGAGTGAGAGAAGAGGGGGACTTTCATCATGCTCTTCTAGAATAGCAAGTTTTAGATTTTTGTTCACCATCATAGTGCTTAAAATGGACTTAGGCTTCATCTGTGTGTCACATGGACTTATAGTTAATTAATTATAAAACAAATAATTTACTGAATTCAAAACGTATATTCTTGAGTGTGAAGGAAAAATAAAATTGCCTCGTTGAACGTTTATTTTTGACTTAACGGGAACTGAGCCCAACATTCATGGTTAATTAAGCATACGTTTTAACGATGTAGCTAAAGCTCAGCTATATATAGTGACCATAATTTTATTTAGACAAATCAGGACCAAATATCAATTTCAAATACTTTGTTTATCTTACACAAAATAAGTATAAATAGAGTAGATAGAGGAAGGGATAAAAAAAAACGAATGGAAACACTTGCACACTTAGTAACTCGATGTCATTAAGTATTTGAGAGGGTATTACTACATCTACAAAAATATATAGCTTATCCCTATTTAGAGATACTACTATACAGTCTAACTCATTAAACCCTGTCCCTATTCAGTCCTCCTCGTTACACCCTATCTCATTCAGGTGCATCTAATGTTATCCTACCAACTGCATCTATATCATTCCAATGGTATCTTCCCTTTGGGTTTACCAGTAAATACTCTGAACAAGGTTCGAGCTTCTGCCATGCCCACATTGATCTATACCACTTGATTATTTTCTATGATGATTAAAGGGTATGCTATTCATAGTTAGATATTCTCCTTCACCCTACCCCCCAGTAGTCTCATTCCTTTTTGGACCAAATTTCTTACTAAGCACCTCTCTTTGGAACACACTAAATTGGTTTTCGTCATATATGGTCATATACCATGTTTTACAACAATATAGAGCAACCAGTAAATCCACTGTTTTGTTTCTTCTGGGTCCTACATTCCTTGACATCGGGTGATATTTTACATCTTACTGACCGATAAGTAGCATGCAATATATTACTATATTCTTTTCCTAATCTTCATACTAATATTTTTATTGCTAATTAAAATTTTTCCTAACTTCTTAAACACTTTATTAATGTCAAATGTTAAGTTGTTCATAATAATCTCTAGATTATCGTAATATATAGACTATAATTGAAACAAAAAACTATTTATTAAATATAACTTTTTATTGATAATTTAAGGTAATAATGAATTAAATGTCAAATGATAATTACTAAACAAAGCTACTTCATTGTGAGTTTTAAGTAACAAAAAATTAATGCCAAGAAAAACTCACTCCGTATTGACGCACAAATAGAATTCATAATAGTACGTAACGTTTAGATCATAAAAGAGTAAATAATGTCAATAAACTTATTTGTGAGACGTATCTCCTATATATTGATTTTAATAGGAAATCCGTACTAAATGGTATATTTTACCACAAATACCACTCTTTTTGCAACTAAAACTTTTAAATACAACTTCTCGAAAAAAAATAAAACTCAAGAATTAAGCTAATTGCGCTAGCACTGTTTATTTGGAAAACATAATTTTTTAGCTTCAAAATGAAGTATTTTTAGAAGTATGTAATTTTGTTAAAAACTAATACCTTTGTGTGTACGTCATCCTATTTTGTAGGACAGTAAGACATAGTCCCCAAAAAGTAATATCATTAAAAATGCAGAACGTTTGATCACCTTAACTATATAATTTGTTCCCGACGTGGTTTCTAATCAATGGTTTAGTATTTAGATAATAAATAACTTTTATACAAAATAGATTTGTGAAAAATGTAACAGTGACCTCATTCAAAGACAAACAAATCATTAGAAGTGAAGGATAAATCCATCTTTGATATTCACAAACAATAAAATCGTCCCCGAATTTAGTTATAATTGATTAAGATAAATTTATTTAAAGATAATGATAGTTTTTCATTTTTTAAATATGAGGTTAAAATGTAAGTGATAATTGAATGAAATATTAAATCATTTTGAGGAACAAATCACATAAAATAGAGGTTTACATGGAAAAATGTGTCTCTAGAGTGGGGGAATCAGTTCTAGAAGCTAATCGTTTTAGATATATTTTGTTTCCTAGTTTAAATATCATAATAAATGTTGATAAGAGAAAACTTGGTGCTTAGTTTCTTTCTTTAATATAGGTACATTTCTTTGAATAGGTATTTTTGTTATAAGAATTAATATTATAAATCCTAGCATACTTAAAATCTTTAAAAAAAATAAAGGTATCACAAATAGTTCTGATTTTAATGCTTAGCAAAGACACGAAGGGATGGGGTTTAAATCCCAATAAATTGAAAAGAATATGAAAATAATGTTTGTTAGTCTGGTAAAATATTGATGGTTTTCCTTAGTTAAACTATTCAAATTATTCAGTGTTAGTAAGGATTAATCCAAACGGGTATTAGTACATAGATATTCCAATATAAATAATGAAATACATTAAAACACGATATAATTCAACCAAATTATAAGATTATTTTTATTTAAACTTTTATTTATAATATGCTTAACTCGGCCATGTCAGTGACTCCAATTAGGAAAATTAAAATGAACTTTTAACATCAACCCAACGGTATATTTATATTAATTTCACTAACAACCTGCCATCCAACACTATGGTTCAAGCTGAGAGCTCGTAATAGAATGACAATACACCTCTAAAACTGTTAGCGACATAGGGGGGTAATTGAGGGCGTCCCATGTTTAGAAGACCACAACGTCAAATGCTGCACAGTTGTCGCGGCGGTTTAAGGGGGAGTGGGGAGGAAGAGAAGGGTTGGATCAAGATCGGGGGGAAGGGGAGGGGACAGTTAAAACACGTGACGTTCTTAAAGCTGAAGCACGCTTTCATTTAGATATAATGTGAGATTGATGTATAATAAATAATTAAATGTCTATTAAAATAGCCTCGCTCTTTCAAAAGTACTATATTGTACACTTTTTAGATTTATACTACTAAAGGATGTTTTAATTTAGGTATAGGTGTATAGGGGTAGTAGGAGAAATCATGCATTTGACAATTCTTATACCTGCTTTTATGGTCAAATGATTTGAGGTGTCACTCAGGCATTTGGGTCTATATAGGTAGGTCGGGGTAGGACTTCCGGTCAAGGATAAAGTGACGATTAAGCCCTCCGCACACGGGATGACTGTTTAGCAACTCGAGTTTAAAACCAGTTGCACTTCAGGCTATAGTGCAACTGGTTTGCAATCGATTGATGTTCTCCATCCGCACACAAACTTGACTGAATCTGGATCAGTAGACAGTTTCACAGAACATAGAAATATAGAGTGTTGCGATTGAAACACGTTTAGTATATTCTTGAAGCTAGTTTTCGCAACATGTCAAGTAGTAGTTCAGATTAAGAAGACATAGTTGACTACTATCAATACCACAGATTACGAAGAGCAGTACGAAGGGAATATTGGTGCCATCCTTACATAGGGAGAAATATCTAGTGCAGGCTGTTCGTATCAGCAGAACGATTGAATCAAACAGACCAAGTTCATCGCATTTTACAGAATATTCAAAGATTCTTACCTGGAATTGGTAAAGATGGTTGCTCCTACCATACAGAAGATGGACACAAATATGAGAGAGTGTGTGACTACAGAAAAAAGAATATTAATAACTTTGTGGTAAGCTTTATTTATTACTCATTACTTTGGTTCAAACACAAAATTACAAAAGTCCAATTTAAATAAATAAAAATTACAGTAAAAAATAAAGAACTATACACTTCTGTTCATATCTTAAGTAACGTAGTTGAAGTTAAATTCACGTTTTATAATAGTTAGAGTTGAGAGCCCCTGCAAAGTCTGTACAAAACTGATGTGCCAGTGATTCTTGTTCCTGTAATGACTCTGAAACCGGAGAAATTGCAGAGGTATGCGAAAGTACAGAGGTATTTGAAATTCCGAAGATATGCGTTAAATCCGACTGCGGTGAGCCAATTGTGGTATATGGTGAAGAATGGAGCAGTGATGGGGCTGATATATCACCAATAACCTTGAAAATTTTGCGTTTGAATATTTTAATTTGAGAATCAGTAAATTATTCTATTTCGTGTATCTAGCCTAGTATAAATAATTTGAGAGTCTCTTTCCTTTAAATTTTGTGAGTGCTAGTAGCTTCTACAATAGCAGTTGTTTCCAGTCTTGCTTTATGGCTTTGAAATATTCAGCCACAAACTTATTTCCGTCTGCTGCCGATTTATTCCTGACATTCAGGCTTTTCTTATCTCGAGTTGGTTGAGGCGGTACTGTTCTCTCGGGTGATGCTGGGGGGGGG